>SJYA01000449.1:1010253-1023437 GCA_006410615.1 Neotragus moschatus | reverse complement strand
ACCATCTGCAGTGATTTTGGAGCCCAAGAAAATAAAGTCTGTCACTGTTTCCATTGCTTCCTCATCTATGTGCCATGAAGTGATGGGACCGGATGCCATGATCTTCGTTTTTTGAATGTTGAGTTTTAAGCCAACTTTTTCACTCTCCTCTTTCACTTTCATCAAGAGGTTTTTTAGTTCTTCGCTTTCTGCCGTAAGGGTGGTATCATCTGCGTATCTGAGGTTATTGATATTTCTCCTGGCAATCTTGATTCCAGCTTGTGTTTCATCCAGCCTGGCATCTCTCATGATGTACTCTGCATATAATAAGTTAAATAAGCAGGGTGACAATATACAGCCTTCATGAACTCCTTTCCTGATTTGGAACCAGTATGTTGTTCCATGTCCAGTTCTCACTATTGCTTCCTTTCCTGCATACAGATTTCTCAGGAGACAGGTCAGGTGGTCTGGTACTCCCATCTCTTTTAAAATTTTCCACAGTTTATTGTGATCCACACAGTCAAATGCTTTGGTATAGTCAATAAAGCAGAAGTAGATGTTTTTCTGGAACTCTCTTGCTTTTTCTGTAATTCAACAGAAGTTGACAGTTTGGTCTCTGGTTCCTCTGCCTTTTCTAAATCTACCTTGAACATCTGGAAGATCATGGTTCACAAACTGTTGAAGTGTGGCTTGGAGAATTTTGAGCATTACTTTGCTAGTGTGTGAGATAAGTGCAACTGTGCGGTAGTTTGAGCATTCTCCAGCATTGTTTTTCTTTGAGATTGGAACGAAAACTGACCACAGGACTGGAAAAGGTCAATTTNGTTCCTCTGCCTTTTCTAAATCTACCTTGAACATCTGGAAGATCATGGTTCACAAACTGTTGAAGTGTGGCTTGGAGAATTTTGAGCATTACTTTGCTAGTGTGTGAGATAAGTGCAACTGTGCGGTAGTTTGAGCATTCTCCAGCATTGTTTTTCTTTGAGATTGGAACGAAAACTGACCACAGGACTGGAAAAGGTCAATTTTCAATCTAATCCCAGTCAGATTGGCCATCACGAAAAATTCCACAAATAAGAAATGCTGGAGAGATTGTGGAGAGAAAGGAACTTTCCTACATTGTTGGTGGGAATGTAAATTGGTACAATCACTATAGAGAACAGTACGGAGGTTCCTTTAAAGACTGAAAACAGAACTACTCCTTGACCCAACAGCATGATCCAGTGGTGTATGCCACTCCTGGGCATATGTTCAGAGAAAACCATAATTCAAAATGATATATACAATATTCATTTCAGCACTATTTACAATAGCCAGGTCTTGGAAGCAACCTAAATTTCATCGACAGATGAATGGATGAAAAAGATATGGCACATATATACAATGGGATATTAGTCAGCCATAAAAAGGAATGAAAATTGTACCATTTGCAGAGATGTGGGTGGACCTACAGACTGTTATACAGGGTGAAGTAAGTCCAAAAGAGAAAAATAGATATCATCTATTAATGTATATATGTGGAATCTAGAAAACTGGTATAGATGAACTCATCTGCAAAGCAGAAATAGAGACACTGGAATAGAGAACAAATATATGGATACCAAGGAAGAAAGAAGGGGTAGGATGGAGTGCAAGATTTGGATTGGCATATATACTGTATGTATAAAACAGATTACTAATGAGAACAGTACAGTCCAGGAAACTCTACTCAATGCTCTGCTGTGACCTAAACATCAAGGAAACCCATGGAAGAGGAGATATATGTATATGTGTGGAAATTCACTTTGTTGTACAGCAGAAATTAATACAACATTGTAAAGCAACTATACTTCAATAAAATAAAAAAGAAAATACATGAGTATTCTTATTTCTTGGGTTTTCTTAAGTTACTAACTTATATAAAAATTTTCTTAAGTTACTAACTTATATTAACTTATATGAATAAAAAAAGAAAATATATGAATGTTCTTATATCTTGGGTTTTCTTATTTAAGTTACTTACATATATAAATGCTCAGACATGCCTGACTCTTTGCGACCCCATGGACTGCAGCCTCCCAGGCTCCTCCGTCCATGGGATTTTCCAGGCAAGAATACTGGAGTGGGTTGCCATTTCCTTCTCCAGGGGATCTTCCTGACTCAGGGATTAAACCCAGGTCTCCTGCATTGCAGGTGGATGTTTTACCCTCTAAGCAACCAGGGAAGCCAACATATATAAACACACAGCTACATGTAATTTTACTTATATATGTGTATAATACTGTGTGTTTCAGTTGCTCAGTAGTGTCCGACTCTATGTGACCCCATGGACTGTGTAGCCTGCTAGGCTCCTCTGTCCATGGATTTATCTAAGCAAGAATACAGGAGTAGGTTGCCATTCCCTTCTCCAGGGGATCTTTCTGACCCAGGGACTGAACCTGGGTCTTCTGCCTTGCAGGCAGATTCTTTACTATCTGAGCCATATTATTGCAGTCTAACAGAGAAAATGATGACTTTAATTTATAGGTGATGTTAATAGTTCTAACTCCAGATCTACCAATAAACAACTCTGTATCCTTAAATATTAACAAGTCTCTCTCTTCTTGTATAAACAGCTCTAAAAGGGACATTGCGAGAACTAGATAATAACTGTAAAGCCTAATAAATCAATAATGTTGCAAATTTCAGACACATTGCACAATTCCAGTAAAGGAAGATTTACTGAGTACTTCCTCTGTTAGGCACACTCGCCCAGCTAATATAATTAGGGGATCTGAGAAGAAGATCTGTCCTTTATTGTGCCCATCTTTTCATGACATGATCCCTTAGTATCTCTAATTTTCTTGACGAGATCTCTAGTCTTTCCCATTCAATTGTTATCCTCTATTTCTTTGCATTGATCACTGAGGAAGGCTTTCTTATCTCTTCTTGCTATTCTTTGGAACTCTGCATTCAAATGGGTATATCTTTTCTTTTCTCCTTTGCCTTTATCTTTTCTTTTCTCAGCTATTTTGAAGGCCTCCACAGACAACCATTTTGCCTTTTTGCGTTTCTTTTTCTTGGGGATGGACTTGATCATTGCCTCCTGTACAATGTCATGAACTTCTGTCCATAGTTCTTCATCCACTCTGTCTCAGGTCTAATCCCTTGAATCTATTTGTCATGTCCACTATATAATCATAAGGGATTTGATTTACATCACACATTAATGATCTAGTATTTTTTCCTACTTTCTTCAGTTTAAGTTTGAATTTTGCAATAAGGAATTCATGATCTGAGCCACAGTCAACTCCCTGTCTTGTTCTTGCTGACTGCATAGAGCTTCTCCATCTTTGGATGCAAAGAATATAATCAATCTGATTTCAGTATTGACCATTTGGTGATGTCCATGTGTAGAGCCTTGTGTTGTTGGAAGAGGGTGTTTGCAACGACCAGTGTGTTCTCTTGGCAAAATCCTGTTAGCTTTTGCCCTGCTTCATTTTGTACTCCAAGACCAAATTTGTCTGTCACTTCAGGTACCTCTTGATTTTCTACTTTTGCATTCCAGTCCCCTATGATGCAAAGGACATCTATTTTGGGTGTAAGTTCTAGGAGGTCTTATAGGTATTCATAGAACCTTCAGCTTCTTCAGCATTACTAGTTGGGGCATAGACTTGGATTACTGTGATATTGAATGGTTTGCCATGGAAAGATGGGCACAATAAAGGACAGAAATGGGATTGACCTAACAAAGCAGAAGATATTAAGAACAGGTGGCAACAATACACAGAACTATACAAAAAAAGATCTTCACGACTCAGATAACCACAAAGGTGTGACCACTCACCTAGAGCCAGACATCCTGGAATGCCAAATCAAGTGGTCCTTAGGAAGCATCACTATGAACAAAGCTAGTTGGAGGTGATGGAATTCCAGTTGAGCTATTTCAAATCCTAAAATATGATGCTGTGAAAGTGCTACACTCAATATGCTAGCTAATTTGGAAAATTCAACAGTGGCCACAGGACTAGAAAAGGTTAGTTTACATTTCAGTCCCAAAGTAAGGCAATGCCAAAGAATGTTCAAANGGCCTGATGTCACTGCCCTTCTTCAGTGTCCAGGGGTTGTGCCGGGCTCCAAGACCGCCAGGCTGGGGATAGGGGTTCATGACCAAATCACTACATCATCAGTGTTTCCTTGACATCAGATGGCACAACAGCCAAAAGAATGGGAGTTTTCAGCCAAACAAAAAGTGTTCTCTCTCCAGAGTCATACTAATAGGAAACTCCTTAGGCTGAGGAAGTATAACTGAGATTCTAGAAGTCACCATGATAGGAAGAGGGACACACCTGTTGTAGTTAGGATGAGGTCTTAGCGTTATTTGAGTAGAATATTTAAAAGATCAGATCCTTTTTTCGAATTCCCTGAATTGGTAAGTTAAGATGACCTCTTCTTTACACCTCAGTATTTTAGAGACAGGATAACACAATGATTAAGAATATATACTCTGAGGCTAAATTGCCTGGATTTAAATCCTGGTTCTATCACTTACAAGCACTGTGAGTGAGGCTCCAGTCTCCTCAAAGGTGAAATCAGGATGGTAATAACTAACTTATGGGATGCAGGGAAGATGGAAGAAANCTTCTTTACACCTCAGTATTTTAGAGACAGGATAACACAATGATTAAGAATATATACTCTGAGGCTAAATTGCCTGGATTTAAATCCTGGTTCTATCACTTACAAGCACTGTGAGTGAGGCTCCAGTCTCCTCAAAGGTGAAATCAGGATGGTAATAACTAACTTATGGGATGCAGGGAAGATTGAAGAAAGTTCCCACCTATGGTGCCTGGCACCTAATAAATGTTCACTAAATGTCAGGTAGTAACTTTTTTTTTTTTGGTTGTGCCTCATGGCTTGCGGGATCTTAGTTCCTGACCAAGGACTGAATCCATACCCCCTGCAGTGGGAACACGGAGTCTTAACCACTGGACTGGTGGGGAATTCTCTGTCAGGTAGTAATATTGTCTTGTTTTTTTTTTTTTTTTCTGAGAGATCTTGCTTTCCCCAGGGGAAATGGAAGCTCCCAAAGGGTTCCCAGAAAAGACTGGGCATGCTCACAATCCACTCTTAATGATGGAGCTCTTTGTTCAAAAGAAAGAGACTGAGCTAAAAAGAAACAGGATGCCAGAATTCAAGGTTTGCTATTAGGGTTTCTAGCTGAGGGCTATTTTGAGGTAGAGAAGATGGTGTCATGAAGACCTGGGAGCAGCTCAGTGATCCCACAGAAGCCTTATTTGCAAGCACATCATTTAGCAGAACCCGGATGTTTCTCTGAGAATCACGTGGGAGCCCGAAACTAGATAATTTTTGTTTCCATCTCTAAGGAGAAGCTGGAAAGGAGAGGAATTCGGATTCAGAGTAAAATGAGGGTATTGGATGACATGATCTCTAAGGACTGTTCCAGCATTCTGTAGGCACGGAGCCTGCAAGCATGACAAAAAGTAGTTAGATTAAAAAATATTCAAGGCAGGGAATTCAGGCAGATGCTCAGGAGAATATGTTCCCACCAAATTCCTGCTGAGCCTCAGAATACCTCACTAAGGGGAATGATGGGACTTTCATACATGGAGTTATGGTGGGTGAAAATGAAGCACATAAAGTTGGGGGGAAAACTTACACCAGCAGAGACAGGCTTTTTTACCTAGCCAGTCTCTCCTCATTTCACCATGGCTAAAAGTCATGTTCTGTTAAAGGAAGCCTTAAAAGAATTTGGATGGACAAGTTCAACAGTAGCTACAATCAAATTATCTCCTATTCTGTTTTGAAATCTCCCATTTGAGCAATAGTTTAGGCCAAGAATTACAAAATAATTCATGAAATATTGGGATAGCCAAAAAATTCATTTGGGTTTTTTCCATAAGCTGTTCCAGATAAACCTGAACAAACCTTTTGGCCAATCCAACAAAATATTTCACCAATCGCATGTGACTGTCAGATCCTAGGACTAAAGTAACGGTCACTTGTGTCTCTAAAAAGCAGTCCACAACAAACAGTTGTGATATGCAGTATAGCTTGTGCACTGTAAGGTAATGAAATTAGACTGCAAAACTCCATTTGATGGATAAAAATATTAAAAAAGAATTAAAGTACTGCTGCAAGAGAGGAATTTTTATGCTCCAGGAGATGAAAGATGAGGAAGCTTTGGCAAGCCCAGGGATGAGAGAAGCAGCTGCTGAACAAATCTCTTTGCTATTATTCTACCAGAGCATCCCTAAAGTTTCTAGTCCAGGACCTGCTGCCCTACACAAACACCAATCATTCTGCCAAGATGGTGGCTCGACATCCAATGCAGGAGCTGAAGCCACTCTACTAGGCCCAACAGCACAGCTTCAGCCTTACCAGGCTCATTCTCTCTTAGCCATTCAGTCCCTAATGGCTTTGTCACCCTGCTTATCATTCTTTCTTTGGAGGAAAGAAAAGAAAGGAAGAGAAGTCTTATAAGGCATCAACTGAAATCTGAAACAAGACAGCAGTCTTTCCCTAGTGCTGTCTTTCTGTGTGTGTGGTAATCGCTTCAGTAGTGTCCGACTTTTGCGACCCTGTGGACCACAGCCACCAGGCTCCTCTGTTCATGGGATTCTCCAGGCAAGTACACTAGAATGGGTTGCCATGCCCTTCTCCAGGGGATCTTCCTGACCAAGGGATCAAACCCAGGTCTCTTACATCTCCTGCATTGCAGGCAGATTCTTTACCACCTGAGCCACCTAGGAAGCCTTTCTACTTACACCAAACTTTACCATTTTAAAAGCACAGCACAATTCAAAAAAAAGTCAAAGTAAAGCATTAATGTTATGATTCCAGCTTGGGCCATCTTTTCTTGAGGCACAGAGAGCATACTTGTTAACATGGATTCCCTTTATCTCCAGTTAGTTGTCAGTCTCTCTGGGAAAGAGATTATGTGACAATGACCTCCAATAACACCAACTATACTGGTTCCTTACCATTTTGGAAGAAGCAGTTATACCCTTACAAGTTAGCACACCAGAGAGAGAGAATATACCACGCACCTCCCTCTCCCCCACCACAAAAAAACCAAGCCCTGCCTCTTGGTCACTTAGTGACTCAGATTTCCAACCTGAAAATTACAAAACTAGGCACAAGCCAGTGTCTCTGTGACTCGCCAAAATGTCTGAATATTTGAAAATATGCGGATGTGGGGTACCAAGTGCATTCATCCAGAGGACTGACTCACATTCTGGCAACTGGGGAATGCCAAATAGCATCTTGGTCAAAGATTTCATGGAACTCTAAAAAGTCAGCAAGAGGAATTTTTGGTGTAAACAAAGCAGACTCAGTCGGTTATAACTTTTTGAGCCCCCAGGAGTGATTTTGCTCTGTGTGCCTTGGTTGGTTTGCTCCCTGGACACCTGCCTCACTTCCTCAAACTTTACTGTAACATGTGTGATGAAAGAAAAAAAAAATCTAAAAACTAGGTTCAAATACTAGCCTCCTAGGAAAGTTTTTTGGCCACCTCAACTACATCATCGATAAAGTGGGAATGAGAATAATTTACCTTGTACTGTTGTTGCGAGGACTAAACATAATGTTCTTTAAGCTGCCCCTCACAGCAGACTCTCCATAAATAAACAGTAGCTTAATAAGAGCTACTGTAAATTAACACCCACAGAGGCAGGATCACTCATCAGGAAACTGTTGCTTAAAGTCTCCCTTACTGTCCCAGGGTTTCTCAAAAGTGTGATCTCTGACCATGTGCTGCAGAATCCCTCAGGATGCAAATAAAAGAGATTTCTGGTCCTGATGCCAGCTGTGGCAAATTGGAATCCCTGGGAATTGTCATTTCTGATGCCTCCTCAGTCTTCAGCTGACTGTCTAGTATGATAAAATTTGAGAACCACTGAATTAGAGCACTAGTTAAAGCAGCTGATTTCTTTTAGTCACGGGTTTGTAAAGAACTAGATGAGTTATAAGTTTCAATGATTTTAAAGCACTCTATGCATTTCCTGACTCCTGAGGGCCTTTCTAATCTCTGAAAGATTAGATAATATGGTTAATTGGGGGAAGTTAAAAACTAGTCAAGGTAGTTTGGAGGGAAGTTTTTTATTTTTTCTTGATTTACTCGTTAACTGAATAATTCTGGGCTATTATTTAGGCCCAATAGGCAGCATTTACCCAATTCCCTGGGCTATTAAACACAATTTTTTATTATTTGCTCATTTAGCTTGGTTAATAAAATTCTAATTATGTAGACAATACCTGGTCTAAAATCCACTTGCTCTTAGACTCCATAGTACAAAAGAACTAGAATCACCGAAGTCTTGAACTTACAGTTGCATAGAGAAAAATTATTTAGCAGCCATGAAACACTGGGCTGGTATGGATCCATGTTAGCATGAAGGTGAGAGTCTGAACAGCAAATAGTTAAGCCACTTCTTTGGCAATATAAGTGTAGCCCTGGAGTATCTGCTGAAAAAGCAAACACAGAGTTGGCAGAGCTGTCAGTCTACCAGTGTTCCTCTAGCAGTGACACCAGGGAAGCACCATGAATCCTGAAAAGCGAGCCAATTTCACTGGCAAAGACCAGGAGCTCCCCTTGAGCATTAGCGGAGCCTTTATTAAATGGGCCCCACAGCTAAGTGGTGACATGGAGAACTTGGAGAAGGGCCACAAAAAGCAATCAGGATCAGTCAGGCTTCAGAGGAATACATTCTTTGATGGTTTGGTGATAGAGTGTTGGGCTGGGAGGGTAGCTGTACAGGAGAGATTGACTGCATTTAGATGGCTAAGTGATAGTTAGGAGTGTAAATATTTCTGCTACTAAGAAGACTAAAAGGAATTGATCAAAGGGTCAGTTCTTCTTATTAAGAAAATTAGGGTGGACTTCTGCAGAAACTGGGCCTGAAATTGAAGATCTGGTGGTAAGGGAGAGGGTTACCCTGTTTTAGTGTGTTAGGGGAAACCTACTGATGCTTTCCCACTTGGGAGCACTCTCTCTCCTTCACCTCCACCCTGCCTCACCCCTCACTCCAGGAGCCACCACCCATTCTTTATCTAGAGCCAATGATAGGCCAGATATGGGGCTAATTGCTTTATATTTCCTATCTCGTTTAATCTTCACAGTAAACCTGCAGGGAGTTGGGTGGTGTTCTCATCTATAGAAGAGGAAACAGGATCCACGAGATTAAGCAACTTTCTCAGAGTCATATGGTCAGAAAGTGGCAGACCTGATATATATTGTTACAAAACTCTAAGCACAATTTTATCACGTCTACTTGCCCACAGCCCAGGAGGCCAGTGTGGCTGGAAGTGATCAAGCAAGTGGGGCAAGGATTGGAAATAAGGTTAAAAAGTGACGGGGTAGGAATGGCCACCTGATAAGTATCCTCCAAGGCTCTGGATATCCATGAAGGATATTGGATTTTCTTCTGAATATGAAAGGAAGCCACTGGAGGGTTTTGAGCAGAGAAGCACTAATCTGAGTCTTAACTAGGTCTGTATGTTAGGGGAGAAAGGGCAAAAACCAGGAAAATAGTTGTGTATATATTTTAACAGTCCAGATGTGAGATGGTGGGTTGCACTAGATGTGTGTGGTAAATACATAGGGAAGTGAGTGGATTCTAGAGACAGTTCAAGGGTAAAAGTATGTGATGAATTGGTAGGTGATATCCCCAAGGTCACATATAGGTAGTAAGGCTGCACTAGGCTGGGGTTGGAACAAGGCTCTGACACCAAACCCAGCAATCTTTCCCCAGCTACAGGGAGCATGACACTCATTCCTAAGAAAGAGATATCCTGAACCTGGGGACCAAAATACAGTTTTTAGCATGTAAAGCCCATGAGTGAGTTGTGCATGAGTTTTGTCTCCTGTGTGTATCCTGCATGTCCATAGCTCTTTGTTTCACATATGAAACAAGAAGAGAGTTGACAGCAGATTATCCAGAACACAGATTAAAAAACAATTCTGAATCCTCTGTCCAAATGTTTTAACCTACTATGAAGACTACTAGAGCAAGGTCAGCTGAAGCTTAGTATAGCTACTAAGGGCATGAAAGAGAAAAAGTGTGAAAATCACTAAGTCATGTCTGACTCTGTGACCCTATGGAATATAGCCTGCCAGGCTCCTCTGTCCATGGAATTCTCCAGGCAAGAATACTGGAGTGGATTGCCATTCCCTTCTCCAGGGATTGAACCAAAGTCTCCTGCATTGCAGGTAGATTCTTTACCATCTGAGCCACAAGGGAAGCCCACTAAGGTCATAATGAAAGGTAAATTTTATGCTTTAAGCTGTACTAGGTACAGGAAGGAAGGAGCCACTTAACAGAAATGAAGCAACTCTATGGCCACATTTACACAGCAAAAGTCACGTGGAAGACAGCAATTACTCTGTAACTACAGGCTAGGGAGTCAATTTGGGTAACTCTGATAAAAACATGTGCTTTGGATGATTTCTCTTGCCTGAACCTGATAAGGGCCCAACTATCTGCTTTACTTAGTTGAAGAGAACAAGAAACGGGTACATCTGAGTCCGGGACCTTTCCTGGGCCATGGTGCAGCCCAGGCTGAGGAGCCAGCAGGGGAAGGCTGTCCCCAGAGGCCCGTCTCAAGCTGGCAGATGCAGTGAATCCTTGATAAAGAGCTTGCTGTGTCAGTGCCCTTTGCTAGGTTCTGGAGATCTTCAGATGTCATTACTTTGATGTTTCTCAAACTCTAGTCTTGAGACAAACTTGAGAAAGAATACTTAACACGTGTGAAGTTTAGAGATACTCTGAGGAAATGATGCAAACAGAGAGGGGGCAACTGACCCACACCGGGAGGGGATGTGGAATAGACAGGGAAGGCTTCCTGGAGCAGACGATGCGTGGGATGGGTCCTGCAAGATGGACAGTTAGTAGATGGTGGAAGAGAAAGAGAGAAGGGAGAGGGAAGGCTAATGTGAAGGTTGGCGGCATTTTCCTTCTCTAATGATAAGAGTTTACCCCAAAATAATATTTAATAGATCCTATTCAGGTTTTGGGCTTCCCTGGTGACTCAGATGGTAAAGAACCTGCCTGTAATGCAGGAGACACCAGCTTGATTCCCTATGTCGGGAAGATCCCCTGGAGAAGGGAATGGCTACCCACTCCAGTATACTTGCCTGGAGAATTCCATGGACAGAGGAGCCTGGTGGACTACAGTTTATGGGGTTGGAAAGAGTCAGATATGACTGAATGACTAACACTTTGCTTCACTTTTCTATTCAGGCTTTACTATGCACCAGACACCTTGCTAAGCACTTCCAGGCATTGTCTTATTGACTCTATAATAATCATTTGAGAATAGCACTATTATTATTCTGTTTTATGCACAAGGCACAGAACAGTTTAATAATTTGCCCACAGTCATACCAGTGAAAGTGAAGTCGCTCAGTCCTCTCCAACTCTTTGTGACCCCATAGACTATAGCCTACCAGGCTCCTCCATCCATGGGATTTTCCAGGCAAGAGTACTGGAGTGGGTTGCCATTTCCTTCTCCAGAGGATCTTCCCTACAGGATCGAACCTGGGTCTCCCATGTTGTAGGAAGACGCTTTACCGTCTGAGCAACCAGGGAAGCCTAAGGTGAAAGTTGTTCACTTGTGTCCGACTCTTTGCAGCCCTATAGACTACACAGCCCATGGAATTGTCCAGGCCAGAATACTGGAGTGGGTAGCCTTTTCCTTCTCCAGGGGATCTTCTCAACCCAGGGATCGAACCCAGGCCTCCCTCTCACACTGCAGGCAGAGTCTTTACCAGCTGAGCCACAAGGGAAGCCCTTGACATACCAGTAGGGTGTGGCAAAACCAGGATTTCAAGCTATATGACTTCAAAGTCTTTGCAATGTTTTCCTCTGTCCTGATTTTGTATTATTTAGGTTTCTGTAGTTCTGGGCAACGCATGCAGTTTCCACACAAGCCCATGAGATCAGAAAAAATTCATGTTTCACTAAGGCCAGAACTCTGCTTTCAGGGAAGAACTCCAGCAGGCAAGTGACACAGAGAGGCAGCAACTTTGCCTGTGATCTGCTGTCCCTGAGCTGGTCTGGCTCCACCTCAGCTCTGCCTTCTTTGCAGCCTGGCACCTTGTCCCCCTGCCCTATGTGAGCTCGGGACGCTGCTCAGAACCTATGAAGTCACTGCAGACTGGGGCAGCCTCCACTTAGTCTCACCATAGTCTCTCTCCTTCCATCCTACTGAGAACGCGGGTGGGATCTATGTCTTTTGAGAATTTTCCTGGTTCCTCTCTCACCTTCCTTCCAATACTGATCTCCTGCAAGTGCCATGCTCAGCTTAGGAGTCTGTGAAGCCATCTTTGCCCATCAAGGCTCCTGACACATGTTTTGATCATTGTCATAAAAACCACCAGACCATGTTCTGAAAGATAAATGATGAACTAAGAATTGTACATGGTCTCGCTTGGAGGAGCTTCAACCAAAGATGAAATTCTGCGGGTCAAAACTATGCTGGCATTGTAGCAGACTTCTTCCAGGACATCGCAAAGAAATGAGCTAATAACTAGTAGTGGTTCTCTAGAGACTTGACCCTCGTTCCAGGAAATATTTTGAAATTGAATTTGTAGCCGTGATTTCCATTTTCAAGTATAGCATCATCATTCCTTTAGGTTTAAAAGATATTTTTTCAAACCTTTATATCACTTCTGTAAGATAAACTATACAGAGATTTTATCTACCCAAATTATAGAAGGTGACACCTCTATTTGCCTGAGAAGCTTTCTAAGATGAAGAAGGGAGTCCTGTGGACAGCGAATAGATGGTTTCCATTTGTGCTGAGATTGCGATAAGAGAAAAACTTCACTTGAGAACATGGAATTCATTACCAGTATAGATGTTCCACCTCTGACTTTATTTAAGGAAATAGATAGAGCACTGTCCTCCAGCACAAGCCTGGGGTTGCTTAGGCTTGGGCAATGCTTGCCAGACTTCTGATGTTTTAACAGCCCCGCCTCGGTTTGCCTGATCCCCTGCCATTAGCCCCACCCTGCTAAATTAATAGATCATGTCTTTACCATGTTTTTCCATTTATCATATCATGTTAAGTCTCATACAAAAATCTTCCTTTGACTGTTGAGGAAACCGGTAACCAAGGAGGCTAAAGTCCTTGTTCTACAGTTCACTGGTGTCAGAAACTGCTAAAACCAGGTGTCCCACAGTTTATACTGTGTGTGTGTGTGTGTGTGTGTGTGTGTGTGTGTG
>SJYA01000449.1:991648-1007693 GCA_006410615.1 Neotragus moschatus | reverse complement strand
AGACGATGCGTGGGATGGGTCCTGCAAGATGGACAGTTAGTAGATGGTGGAAGAGAAAGAGAGAAGGGAGAGGGAAGGCTAATGTGAAGGTTGGCGGCATTTTCCTTCTCTAATGATAAGAGTTTACCCCAAAATAATATTTAATAGATCCTATTCAGGTTTTGGGCTTCCCTGGTGACTCAGATGGTAAAGAACCTGCCTGTAATGCAGGAGACACCAGCTTGATTCCCTATGTCNAGAGAAGGGAGAGGGAAGGCTAATGTGAAGGTTGGCGGCATTTTCCTTCTCTAATGATAAGAGTTTACCCCAAAATAATATTTAATAGATCCTATTCAGGTTTTGGGCTTCCCTGGTGACTCAGATGGTAAAGAACCTGCCTGTAATGCAGGAGACACCAGCTTGATTCCCTATGTCGGGAAGATCCCCTGG
Organism: Neotragus moschatus; assembly: GCA_006410615.1. NCBI lineage: Eukaryota > Metazoa > Chordata > Mammalia > Artiodactyla > Bovidae > Neotragus > Neotragus moschatus. The sequence goes on along the minus strand of SJYA01000449.1, from coordinate 1,007,264 downwards.
AGAAGGGAATGGCTACCCACTCCAGTATACTTGCCTGGAGAATTCCATGGACAGAGGAGCCTGGTGGACTACAGTTTATGGGGTTGGAAAGAGTCAGATATGACTGAATGACTAACACTTTGCTTCACTTTTCTATTCAGGCTTTACTATGCACCAGACACCTTGCTAAGCACTTCCAGGCATTGTCTTATTGACTCTATAATAATCATTTGAGAATAGCACTATTATTATTCTGTTTTATGCACAAGGCACAGAACAGTTTAATAATTTGCCCACAGTCATACCAGTGAAAGTGAAGTCGCTCAGTCCTCTCCAACTCTTTGTGACCCCATAGACTATAGCCTACCAGGCTCCTCCATCCATGGGATTTTCCAGGCAAGAGTACTGGAGTGGGTTGCCATTTCCTTCTCCAGAGGATCTTCCCTACAGGATCAAACCTGGGTCTCCCATGTTGTAGGAAGACGCTTTACCGTCTGAGCAACCAGGGAAGCCTAAGGTGAAAGTTGTTCACTTGTGTCCGACTCTTTGCAACCCTATAGACTATACAGCCCATGGAATTGTCCAGGCCAGAATACTGGAGTGGGTAGCCTTTTCCTTCTCCAGGGGATCTTCTCAACCCAGGGATCGAACCCAGGCCTCCCTCTCACACTGCAGGCAGAGTCTTTACCAGCTGAGCCACAAGGGAAGCCCTTGACATACCAGTAGGGTGTGGCAAAACCAGGATTTCAAGCTATATGACTTCAAAGTCTTTGCAATGTTTTCCTCTGTCCTGATTTTGTATTATTTAGGTTTCTGTAGTTCTGGGCAACGCATGCAGTTTCCACACAAGCCCATGAGATCAGAAAAAATTCATGTTTCACTAAGGCCAGAACTCTGCTTTCAGGGAAGAACTCCAGCAGGCAAGTGACACAGAGAGGCAGCAACTTTGCCTGTGATCTGCTGTCCCTGAGCTGGTCTGGCTCCACCTCAGCTCTGCCTTCTTTGCAGCCTGGCACCTTGTCCCCCTGCCCTATGTGAGCTCGGGACGCTGCTCAGAACCTATGAAGTCACTGCAGACTGGGGCAGCCTCCACTTAGTCTCACCATAGTCTCTCTCCTTCCATCCTACTGAGAACGCGGGTGGGATCTATGTCTTTTGAGAATTTTCCTGGTTCCTCTCTCACCTTCCTTCCAATACTGATCTCCTGCAAGTGCCATGCTCAGCTTAGGAGTCTGTGAAGCCATCTTTGCCCATCAAGGCTCCTGACACATGTTTCGATCATTGTCATAAAAACCACCAGACCATGTTCTGAAAGATAAATGATGAACTAAGAATTGTACATGGTCTCGCTTGGAGGAGCTTCAACCAAAGATGAAATTCTGCGGGTCAAAACTATGCTGGCATTGTAGCAGACTTCTTCCAGGACATCGCAAAGAAATGAGCTAATAACTAGTAGTGGTTCTCTAGAGACTTGACCCTCGTTCCAGGAAATATTTTGAAATTGAATTTGTAGCCATGATTTCCATTTTCAAGTATAGCATCATCATTCCTTTAGGTTTAAAAGATATTTTTTCAAACCTTTATATCACTTCTGTAAGATAAACTATACAGAGATTTTATCTACCCAAATTATAGAAGGTGACACCTCTATTTGCCTGAGAAGCTTTCTAAGATGAAGAAGGGAGTCCTGTGGACAGCGAATAGATGGTTTCCATTTGTGCTGAGATTGCGATAAGAGAAAAACTTCACTTGAGAACATGGAATTCATTACCAGTATAGATGTTCCACCTCTGACTTTATTTAAGGAAATAGATAGAGCACTGTCCTCCAGCACAAGCCTGGGGTTGCTTAGGCTTGGGCAATGCTTGCCAGACTTCTGATGTTTTAACAGCCCCGCCTCGGTTTGCCTGATCCCCTGCCATTAGCCCCACCCTGCTAAATTAATAGATCATGTCTTTACCATGTTTTTCCATTTATCATATCATGTTAAGTCTCATACAAAAATCTTCCTTTGACTGTTGAGGAAACCGGTAACCAAGGAGGCTAAAGTCCTTGTTCTACAGTTCACTGGTGTCAGAAACTGCTAAAACCAGGTGTCCCACAGTTTATACTGTGTGTGTGTGTGTGTGTGTGTGTGTGTGTGTGTGTGTGCATGCGTGCGTGCACTTAGTCATGTCTGACTCTTTGCGACCCTGTGGACTGCAGCCCGCCAGGCTCCTCTGTCCGTGGAATTTTCCAAGCAAGGATACTGGGGCGGGTTGTCATCTACTTCAGAGTATTTTCCCAATCCAGGGATCGAACCTGCATCGCCTACACTGGCAGGTGGGCTCTTTACTGCCAGCGCCACCTGGGAAGTCCGACATCCTGTACTAAGTGGTGTAAAAAGAATATAAGATGCAAAAGGCATTCGAAAATATCTGATGAAGGAAGAATATTTTGAGAATTTAAGAAGAGTTCTTTTGGAATTTGAAGCTGTTTTAGGATGCTCAAGTATGGGTATCATGCTCATTATTTTCCTACAAACCTCATTCAATCAACTGAGCATTTACCGCATTACACTGTGGTATGCAATGGGAAAGCAAGGCCCTCCCAGGACTCGCTCTCACTTCCTTCTTAGCATCCTCTCTCCTTTTGCCCTGTGGTCTCTCTCACACATACATACCACCCACCCCTGAACTCTGCTCTCAGCCTCCAGGACTCACTCTCCCTTACTTCTTAGCATCCCCTCTCCTTTTGCCCTGTGATTTCTCTCTCTCTCTCTCACACACACACACCACTCACCCACCCACCAACTCACCCACCCATGCCTGAACTCACTCTCAGCCCNTTACTCTGCCTTTTCTAAAACCAGCTTGAACATCAAGAAGTTCATGGTTCAAGTACTGCTGAAGTCTGGCTTGGAGAATTTTGAGCATTACTTTACTAGCATGTGAGATGAGTGCAATTGTGCAGTAGTTTGAGCATTCTTTGACATTGCCTTTCTTTGGGATTGGAATGAAAACTGACCTTTTCCAGTCCTGTGGCCACTGCTGCTGAGTTTTCCAAATTTGCTGGTATATTGAGTGCAGCACTTTCACAGCATCATCTTTCAGGATTTGAACCAGCTCAACTGGAATTCCATCACCTCCCCTAGCTTTGTTCATAGTGATGCTTTCTAAAGCCCACTTGACTTCACATTCCAGGATATCTGACTCTAGATAAGTGATCACACCATCGTGATTATCTGGGTCATGAAGATCTTTTTGTACAGTTCTGTGTATTCTTACCACCTCTTCTTAATATTTTCTGCTTCTGTTCGGTCCATACAATTTCTGTCCTTTATCAAGCCCATCTTTGCTTGAAAAGTTCCCTTGGTATCTCTAATTTTCTTGAAGAGATCCCTAGTCTTTCCCATTCTATTGTTTCCTTCTATTTCTTTGCACTGATCGCTGAAAAAGGCTTTCTTATCTCTTCTTGCTATTTTTTGGAACTCTGCATTCAGATGCTTATATCTTTCCTTTTCTCCTTTCTTTTTTGCTTCTCTTCTTTTCACAGCTATTTGTAAGGCCTCCTGAGGCAGCCATTTTGCTTTTTTGCTTTTCTTTTCCATGGGGATGATCTTTATCCCTGTTTCCTGTACAATGTCAGGAAACTCACTCCATAGTTCATCGGACACTCTATCTATCAGATCTATGTCCTTAAATCTGTTAGATAAAGATGACCAGGACCCCAAAAAGAGTGTCTAACAGGCTTTTTAATGGCAAAGTGCTCCCGGGCCAGGTTCCTGAACCCGAATGTCGCAGGTCGAGGAAGTTCGTCCGCCCAGAACATGTTAGAAGTTTTTTTACAAATGCACACTGCGAAGGATGGCCAGGTTAATCTATGGGAGTTTGGATAGGTTGCTGGGCTGGGGTATCTCGGGCTGATAGGTCCTTCTATGTGGCCGAGGTGGGGTGGCTTTAGCTGGCGAACTGTGCTGTCACTGGTCCCCAAGATCTGGGAAGCCTCTTCCCTAGGGACCTCTTCCGCTGGCAGGGGAGTGAANATCGCTGAAGAAGGCTTTCTTATCTCTTCTTGCTATTTTTTGGAACTCTGCATTCAGATGCTTATATCTTTCCTTTTCTCCTTTCTTTTTTGCTTCTCTTCTTTTCACAGCTATTTGTAAGGCCTCCTGAGGCAGCCATTTTGCTTTTTTGCTTTTCTTTTCCATGGGGATGATCTTTATCCCTGTTTCCTGTACAATGTCAGGAAACTCACTCCATAGTTCATCGGACACTTTATCTATCAGATCTATGTCCTTAAATCTGTTAGATAAAGATGACCAGGACCCCAAAAAGAGTGTCTAACAGGCTTTTTAATGGCAAAGTGCTCCCGGGCCAGGTTCCTGAACCCGAATGTGGCAGGTCGAGGAAGTTCGTCCGCCCAGAACATGTTAGAAGTTTTTTTACAAATGCACACTGCGAAGGATGGCCAGGTTAATCTATGGGAGTTTGGATAGGTTGCTGGGCTGGGGTATCTCGGGCTGATAGGTCCTTCTATGTGGCCGAGGTGGGGTGGCTTTAGCTGGCGAACTGTGCTGTCACTGGTCCCCAAGATCTGGGAAGCCTCTTCCCTAGGGACCTCTTCCGCTGGCAGGGGAGTGAAAGGGCGGCCCATCATGGCCCCCAAGGTCCAACCTCACATTCTGACCCTTTTGATAGGATAAGGGGTGTGGTTATCACTTCTGGCTACTTTCTATTGAACTGGGGTGTCGCTGGGGCTGAGGGTCGTGGCCAGTCCCGGTGACCTTTAGGGGGCTTCAGGGTCTCTTTATGGAAGCTTGGAGTATGCAGCCACCATCAGCATCTATCCAGTAGCTGTCTGGGTCAGGTCCCTGACCCTCTGGAGGATGATCTGAAAAACACAAGGTCCTATTGACAGGCTGAGGAACAAGGCGGTGAGGGGTCCGAGAAGTGGGAGAAACCATTTTGCCCAAGATGACTTCCACCATCCCAAAAAGTCGGAACCGCCTGACTCGGCCTGTCTAAATCTGATGCTTTCTTTCAACTCTAGGACCTTGTTCTGAACTATCCCCAAGGCATTAATGAAAAAACAACAGTCTTCCCCTAAGAACTGGCAGATTCCCCCCTTTTCGGCCATTAGCAGGTCTAGGGCCCCTCGATTTTGGAGAGCCACTGCTGCCAGAGAGGTTATCTGTGTCTGTAATGCCATCAGGGAGTCTGCCACCTTGTCTAGGTCTCCATTGAGGCCTGTGAACAGCTTATATTAAAAGTGTGTGGCTGATCCCAATCTTCCTGCTCCTAGTCCTAAGGCTGTGAATAAACCTCCTCCGAGGAGCAGGAGAGCTGCAGCCAATGCCCTTTGGTGGCGGTGTGTTGGTTGGATCTGGTCTTCCATCGCCTGTGGTGTCAGAATTGTCAGATAGGGCGTAAGGAAGACCAAGGTGCAAGGCTGAGTCCAGTTGGGTGGAAAACATTGTAATAAGGTGATCTGATTACAGAGAAAGAATATCCCAGGTTTTCCGCGTATTGGAGGGTTTGGGGATAGGAGGCCTCATCTCGAGCCATTACAGGCCAATGTAGTTAATGAGGTATCGTTGGCCAGAAGGCAAGAGGCACTGGCTGGTAGATACAGTACCTCGGTGGTCAAGGGCCTCATTGGCCAGGTTACTTTTGTGGCATTTCAAGTGAGATTTTGGGCCTCTACCCATTTGCTGGGAATCAGTTGGGCAAGGAACAGTCGCGGTCTCAAAGGAAGACAGAGCCAACATGAGAGGTTTGGTGAGGTTTCAGTCAGGGTCTGATAGGTGTCATTGATCCTGGTGAAAATCTAAGGATTTGAGCACCTGATGAACGTGGTCAAGGAGTTTGTTGGGCTCATGGTGTGGATCAGAGGGCTTCAGTTGCTAACTTTATGAGGTCCTGTTAGATCTTATGTTGGGTTTGTTTTCGCCTCTGATCTTGGGCCCCCTTCCTGTCTGTCATTCCGTAGTGGGTTGGTATGGTGAAACAGAGGTCTTTGTCTCTAGTTTTATTCCTGTCTGTCATTCCATAGTGGGTTTGTATGGTGAAACAGAGGTCTTCATCTCTAGCTTTATAGCAGTTAGAGGCTGAGTTTGATTTGGCAGTCCTAAGGCTTTTGGCTGTCCAATACCATTTACCCATGGGAGCATGAGCTGGGCAGGTGAGACATAACAGTCTTGGGGACATAAATGTAGGCTGTGAACCCAGTTTTTTAGTGGTCTCATTTGGTGTAGCCCTGGAGGCAGGGCGTAGGCTGTCCCACCCGTGTTATCACAGCCAGGAAGAATAGTGACAAGAGCATTTTTAGCTATGATATTAGGAGGAGAGTGATAAAGGAGAAAAAATCAATTTGAGGTTTTCTGAAAAGGAGGAAGATCTCCTGTAAGTGCAGATCAGAAATTGCCTGAATGAAAGAGTCACAATCAATAATTAGGGTAGCCAGCCAGAGGTCTTGTAGTAGGGTCAAGATAAAGTCCTCAAGGCAGGCTAGAGACATATGGCCAGGTCAGGCCATTCCAAAGGAATAGCACCCCAGGAGTAGTGAACAGATGATAAGGTAAGTAAGGGCCAGTGAAAGTCGGAGTGTGGGTGGCCAATTGTGGGGGGCTGTGACAGCCAGTCCAATGGCAAAGAGTATAGCAAAAGCTGTGATTGGCAACAGCCACAGCGGATGAGGCCAGTCAAGCATTGGACAGGGCATGTCACTCACTGGCAGGAGGCAGGGGAGTCTTAGTAATGGTGAACTGCTAGAGCTGAGAGTCGCTAAGGTCTGACAGGAATTTGGAAGCCAGGAGGTCAGCCAGGCAGTGTGGTGAGAATATAGTTAAGGGTTGATCTAGAATTAACTTTTTTTGCATCTGCATATAGAGAAGCTGCTGCTGCCAGGGCATGTAGGCAGGGGAACCATCCCTGGGCAGTGAGGTCTAACTGTTTGGAGATAAATGCCACTGGCAGCATTTCAGGGCCCGNGAGATCTCTACAGAGTTATAGAAATAATCTGATGCTCTGGAGAACTCTTGCATATTAAAAACCAAAGGCCTAATTATGTTAATCAGTTTCTTAAATTTTCGTTTCCCTGTCTGTTGAATGAGGGACATGATGTTGTACAGAAAAACATTTGAAAAGCATGAAGGGCTTTGCACAAAATAAAAAGATAAAATCATCAGTGAATCTAATAAGATGTTATAAAGACTTCCAAGTGCTTCCGTAAAATGTTTGATGTCAATAAATGATACCTCAACTGAACAAATCCTATGGGATGTTCACTTAGCCATGGATGCAGAACAATTGAAGGAAGAAAGGTCACAAAAGTGGCTGCTTGTGTTTACCTTTACTCCTTTTACAAGAAAATAGGTCTCCAAAATGTAAATTAAAATGTGTTATCAAGTCATAAATAAGGCTTTAAAATTATCTTTTTGACTCTCTTGGAAAAATAATTGGTATTAACTCCACTAGTAGACAAGATAGACAAGTGCTCTGGAAAACATCTCAAACACTGCTAGTGGAGATGTAAATTAGTGCAGCATTCTGGGAACAACTGATGAATTTCAGGAGTCTTAAAACTACTCATGCACATCTGGTGCTGGGGCTGGTGCTCGGCTACTTAGTCACATGCGGTCGACCTCTGAGACCCATGGACTGTAGCCTCCAGGCTCCTCTGCCATGGGATTCTCCAGGCAAGAATACTGGAGTGGGCTGCCATTTCCTTCTCCAGGGGATCTTCCTGACCCAGGGATCAAACCCGCATCTCCTTCATTGGCAGACGGATTCTTTACCGCTTGCCAAGCTCAACCAATATGGTGTGCTTGTATCAACTATAATGATGTTGTGGATGAGATGGTACTTTGAAATATGATTATCATTTTAAAAGGGGAAAACAGGTTATAAAGTAGTTTTCACTGTGCAATTGAATCCAAGCAGATACGTATTAGACAGTATCCAGTGTACTTCTTTTTAATTCGGATCCATTCCTTCTCTAAAAATTTGGTTGTATTTCAAAAGAGCAAAATCAAATATCACTAATTTTAGTTCCTTTATCTCCTGGAATGGAGACCATTGAGAAATTTTCCTGAGCCAATATACTTTTGGTATTTAGTGTATTGCAATCCAAACGACTTCTAAATAATAGAATCATTTTTTTCATAACAGGTAAAGTCCTTCAAGCCATAACACAGTCCTAAGGCCTCATTTAGTCTCACAATGCTACTGGGGTAATTATATACATAATTTATCAAGAAATACTACCGTATAAGGTTTCAAATGCTATAACAATTTTAAAAGCATGAACTGTAATCCTAACAATACTTATTATGAGATACTCAAAACACATGTACTTGCAACTTAAAGTAATGTGGAATTTTAAGAATGATATTTGCATAATGGATAATTACTGTTAAAGCTATACTGTCTTACTCACAATCACTTAAAGGAGTATGACTTAGTGTGACTTCAATTTTCATGTTTGAATTGGTGATTCAATTGATTTGCAGAGCAAAAAGTTATCTTTACCCTCTTACAGCTCATGAATCTCTGAATATTGAAGAGACAGCCTACTTGTTACCCAGGTTTTTGTTAATCCAACAATAAAAAGTCTTCCTCCAAGCCTCACAAAAGTCGTTTGATCACCCTCTAATTTCAAGCAAATAGATATTGTGCCTACATGCTCACACTGAGTATTACTAACATGGAGATACTTCAATTCTTCCCTAATTTAAAGTTATAAAAGTAGCACCTCCGACTTCCATTAACAGAAACAAAAACATAGTCATAATGTTTGTATCACATGCAAAAAATGTTTTAGTACTTTCTTATCTATCCCCATTTTTATTATTAGCAACTTCACATGCTGGATCTATAAGTCTCATTATTTTGACAACTTTGAACTTCTCTGTTATGGAAATTTTACTTCGACTTTGGGCATTCATCTTTGGAACTAAAAATGGTAGTGACGTGGTTCATAAAATTTCTCTGAGCATTGTGAGCACAGAAAAAAAGGCAAAAGAGCCAGAGAAGGAACACTCACAGTCAAGCACCTTCCAAGCTAAATGGTGCCAATTACATGCAGCTGGGAAGTGGAAGAAGCCGCTTACAGCACAGAGGTTGGCTAGACTACAAGAGCTTTCTTCCACATCTGGTAAAGGAAAGCTGACCTCACCACGCGGTGCCTGGGACAGGTAGACAAGAGCCCAGGAGATTAGCATCGATTTCACAAGATCAGATACGGTGACTACTGGCTATGTGCTTTGTTTTTGGCCAAAAGGATTGTAACTGGAGTAGCAAGTTTAGAAAAACAACACACTTTTCTTCCCCCTTTCTCCCATAGTGAAACTTAGGTTTGTTGCTTCTGGTTTGAGGCAGATAGTAAGTTACTGACATCCATGTGATTGCTCTCTGGTTGCACTTATGATCACTAGAATAGGATTACAAATACTCCACTATTACTTCCAGTCCTCAGCCAGATGTGAACCCGCCAAGGTAAACAAAGACTTAAACTTAAGATTTCTTTCTCACTACCTTTTTTTCCCTGATTGGTATATAAAAGACAAGAAGTAGGTACTGATTAAATTCTTTAAATCCAAAAATTAGTGAGGGTGGCACTACTTACTCTTGTAATTCCGAGACAAGTGTCCACTGCTACATAGGATAAAGTCCTGAGGTTTAGATTTCAGCTCTCAATCACAGTCCCTAAAGAGGGTTCACTAGGAAGAAAAAGTAAAGAGTCTCTGCTCTAGAAGCACTGATCAAAAACTCCAAATATTTCTTGTCCTCCTTTTTCAACCCTTAAGAAATACATTCTAATGGCCCACATTTCATTTCTGGCTTGGGACACCCCAAAAGGTCATTTTGAAAAGCACTCTGCCTTTTCTTTCACATTAATTTTATTAGCTAGTTCAAAGGAGACAATTTGCCAAATGAGATATTTTCATGTGTTCCTTTCTTAAGTGTAATCATCTACAAGTAAGTTTCCCATTAAAATGTACTCACAACAAAGCTCAAAACAAAATGACTTTTATAATTAAAAGTTGTTATTATACGTGTAAGAGGCTAAAGTCAACTTACTGCTGAAAATACACACTCACACAAAGGATAAATTGGTTGAAACTTTCACAAGGATGAAAAATGTTTAATAAACTTAGAATGGTGGGCTTATTAAACTATAGTGTTATTTACAGCCATAGTTCATCAACCACAAACACAATAATGTGTTTGCATGGCATGCTACAACAGAAGCTTTATTCAGTTCATTCAGAAAACATTGGCAAAATAAATTTCAATTGCAAATTCACAGATACAAGCTTCAAAGTATAAAGTTGTATATAACAAAAAATACAGGTAATATTTATAACAATAACTTACAGATACAAACTAATGATAAACTACAATTTCACAAAGGATTGTAAACATTTTGCACACTTGTCAGTCCTTTCTTTTAGGCAAAGTGCTCTTTTGATGACAAATAAATTAACAGATACACACTCGAGTGAACTATTTTCATACAATACAAAAAAGAGTTTTGATTTATTTTCTTCTTGTAAACATAAGTTTTACAAAAAATGAAGAATCAATAAAAGTGTCTTGCAGGCCAACTAGAGATACATACCTGGGCAGCAAAGTGATGTTGGAAATGCTTTGGGTGTTAAATAAAAAATTAACATTAATATATTTTCAATGGCATTTTATACATAACAAATGACAAGTTTATATCCTTAATCATTTCTATCCCTGAAAAAAGGAATTAGGTATGACTTATTGGCAGTTGTGTCATTGAATGGGGTAACAAGGGCTGGAGTCCAAGAGTTGTTGGTGAATGAGCTACAAAATAGAAAGAAATTTGTGGATCAGTTTTGTATGGTAAATAAAACTGACTTAAAAACAAACAAAAAACAATCCAAGGCAAACTCTTCTCACTACTGATCATAGCTGAGGGCACCAAGCTATTCCACTGACCTCAGCAGAAGCATTAAGTTATTCAGCATAGTGAGTATAGTATTATGAGAATCCAGGAATGGTTTACTCCAAAATCTTTATTTTGGGCCCCAAGCTTTTGCCACTTTAAAGTCCTCCATCCATACCCCATTCACTGCACTTTACCCTGCAGCCAGAAACACACCACCTTTGTCTACAGAGATGTTGCTAAATTTTATACGAAGGTTCCTCTATAGGGTGACTCCTGCCCCAAATTCCCCTTTATGGATGTTTAACTGCCTCTTTCTTAAACAGACATGAAAACACATTTGATTTAGGTAACACTACAGTCATTCATGTGAACACACATAATTTTAATCCTAGTGTAGGTAAATGGCAACAATGATACAGGCTCTGATTTTTACTTTAACCAAACCTTAAAATGAACTTTTCACTCTCAGCAAAGACTATGCTGCTTCAAACCAAATGTCCTTCTAAGAGCAACTAAGAAAGCTGGACAAAATTTTTAAAAAGCTGTTTGAAGGCATCTGAAAGATACCAAAGCAGTGAGAGTTTACAAAGTCAAGTCCTAGAGAAGGAAGGAAATAAAATGAGGCTACTTTTCCTCCACAAGTGTAATAACAATTTTAAAAGAAAATGAGTGTCTAAGAGGCTGAGAAGTTTAGCAGAGTTTTCAGGAGTTACACTTTGGGTGGTAGGGAACAAATATGAAGGACCAAGTAACACTGAAGAGAAGCCCTCATTAAAAACAATAGACACAAAACAAAACACAGCCTTTGGGGGGTATCCCAAAAGGCTACTGCCAAGAAGTGGTGACCCAGAAATATGCCAGCCTTTGTGAGAACTGATGTCTGATTGGATTAAGTTGGTCTTCCCCTGACCTAACTCCCTGCCAATGGCAAAACTAAATTCTCTCTGGTGGAAAATATCCCATTCAGAGCCTCAAATTATTTCTAGTTTTCACACCTCACATCTGAAGTGCAATAAAAAAGTAACAAGGCAAATAAGACATGACTTGACTAAAAACAAGAGGAAAAAACAATAGAATAGATTGCGAAAATATCCAGATATTGGAGTTGTCAGGTATGAACTTTATAATTAGTATAACAATTGTATTAAGGAATAAAGTGATAAGATAGACAATTCTGGTATAGAAATAAAAACTATATGAAAGAATGAAATGGAAATTCTAAAAACTGAAAACAATAACTGAAATTAAGCCCTCAGCAAGTGAGTTTTACAGCATATACAGAGAGAGAATTAGTGAACTGGAATACAGATCAGAAGAAAATATCTAGTCCAGAACATGGAAGATCAAAAGGCTAGAAAATATGGACTTTTTCAGTAATAGCAGAAATAATATTTTGAAGATATAGAAAGTTTATATAAGCAAATACATCAAACTTTCATATTAAAGAAGCATATCTAGGCACATTCTACAAAACTTAAAACCAAGCACAAAGAGAAAAGCTGGGGGGGAAAGGACATTCACTTTTAAAGGAACAAGAATAAGACCCATAGCTGACTTCAACAAGTGGTATCAAGTCAATTAACTATATTTTAAATAACAGAAACAATGGAATAAAACTATTTTATTCATATTGTCAAAGTGCTGAAAGAAAATAGCTGTAAACCTAGATTTCCATATATAAAGAAAAAGCCATTTAAAATTGACTGCATCAAAACAAAAACCTATAAAAAAAACCTAACAAAAGATGTGCAAGGTTCCTAGGCAGAAAACTCCAGAATATAAGAGAGCATTTGAAGGTGACCTAAATAAACAGACAGACAGACTAGGATCATGGTTTGGAAGACAATATTATTAAGATGGTGGTTTCCTACCAACTGATTTAATAGATTATATACAAATCTCAATTATTTTCTCTTTTTTCATTGGAAAGAATTATGGGAACATAAAGGGTCAAGAAGAAGCAACACAAACTTCAACAATAAAATAAGATAACATGTATTACTGGATATCAATAATTATATACCCAACATTAGTAAAACAATTAGGTATGGATACAGACATAGACCAACAAAACAGAATAGAATGTACTAAGTCCCTTCAGTCACGCCCAACTCTTTGTGACCCCATGGACAGTAGCCCTCTAGGCTCTTCTAAGGGTACAGAAGTTGACATATAAATTATATGGACACTTGGTTTATGAGAAATGTAGCACAGAAAATCAGCTGGGAAATTGGTACTTTCATAAACATAACAAAGACTTTGTCGTTATTTTACACTACATAGAAAATTCAATTCTAGATGGACTGTAAATCTAAAGGTCAAGGTAAACCACGGTTAGTGATATCATAGGAGGAATACATGACAAAGGTCCATTTGGTCAAAGCTATGGCTTTTCTAGTAGTCATGTATGTATGTGAGAATTGGACTATAAAGAAAGCTGAGCACCAAAGAATTGATGCTTTCTAACTGTGGTGTTAGAGAAGACTCTTGAGAGTCCCTTGGACAGCAAGGAGATCAAACCAGTCAATCCTAAAGGAAATCAGTCCTGAATATTCATTAGAAGGACTGACACTGAAGCTACCTGATGCAAAGAACTGACTCACTGAAAAAGACCCTGATGCTGGGAAAGACTGAAGGCAGGAAGAGAAGGGGACGACAGAGTATGAGATGGTTGGATGGCATCACTGACTCAATGGACATGAGTTTGAGCAAGCTTTGGGAGTTGGTGATGGACAGGGAGGCCCGGAGTGCTGCCGTCCATGAGGTCGTTAAGAGTCAGACACGACTGATCGGCTGAACTGAACTGATAGGAGGAATATCTTCATTATCTTTGAGTAGGAACAATTTCTTGAACAGGTCATAAAAAAAGCATTCCTCATGAAGGAAAAAAACTGATGGAACTATATTAAAATTAGGAACTTGTGCTCCATAAAACATACCCTTAAGACAGCAATACATATAATCATAAAAAAACTTATCTATCTGCAATACACAGCCAAAATTAGCACAAATCAAGGAAAAACAAAACAGACAAGCCAACAGACCAACAAGCAAGACATGAACAGGTACTTCACAAAAAAATAAAACCAATATACAAATGTCCAAGGAAAAAATACTCAGGCTCTTCAGTGATGAGGGAAAAGCAAATGGAAATAATGAGATAGCACTATACAACCACTAAGCTGGCTAAATTAAGAGGTCACACCACATCAAGTGCTGGAGAGGATGTACAGCACCTTGAACTCTCATGTGCTGCTGGTCAGAGTGTATACTGGTTCAACCAGTATCAGAAACTTTTCGGCAGAATCAACTAAGATTGAACATATGTGTAGCCAGGACCCTATATGCTACTCTTAGCATATATGTACTAAATAAAACTGTGAATTAACATGCACCAAAAGGTGTGTACAATGAGGCCCATAGCATCATATACATAAAAGCCCAAACCGGAAATAAAATGAGAGCCTACCGATCCTAAGTGGATAATGGTATCCTACAGTGGAATTCTGTTTAACAATGAAACAAATCACTGATTCTTGCAACAATACAAAGGAATCTCACAAACATGATAGTTGAAAGAAGTGAGACACAGAATACATTCTGCAAGGTTTGATTTATATAAAGCTCGACAACAGGCAAAAGCAGAACGTGATTTTAGAAGTCAAGGCAATGTTACTTTGGAGGAAGAGGATAATGACTGCGAGAGGACATAAGAGAAGCTTCTGAGGTGCTAATTATATCCTACTACTTCCTCTGGGTAGTATTTACACGGATATGTTGATTTTATTAATTCATCACGTTGAATACTTATGTGTCTTTTCTATATGTACGTTTTGCTTCAATAAAAAAGTTTCTTTAACAAGATTCAGTAAACCTCAATCTAAAAATCTGAGGGTGAATACTGTCTCTGATCATAGGAAAATAAATTATTCAAATATTTATCAGGTCAAAACAAAAAAGAATGTTTTTTCTAAGTAAAAATCAAGCACTATCTATGAGTCATTATGAATATCTGTATTTTAGCTGTAAAGTGAGTGCTTTGCATGTCCCTTAAAAGGCTGTCACAGAAGTAAGAAGATTGGATAGCTCTTCTCCCTACTGCACCCCTTCTCCCACAGTATTTTTCAGCTACTACTGAGGTAATATTTCAAAATGTGAACCCTATTAATAATATTAGAAGGTATGAGTGATTGTTTGAAAGGCAGCTGTTAAATGTTAGGATACCTACCATCCATATAACTATGCAGTGCAGTTAACATCGTCCCATCTTGGGGCACATATGCAGAATAAGCCATTTCTTCTAACATGGGTGGAGACAGTCTGGAGGGTGGCACTGCTGTGACTGGGGCAGAGGAGGAGTGATTAGGACTGACGTGTTTCTTGTGGCGTGCTCTACAGTTCTGAAACCATACCTGAGAGCAGAAAAGCAACAGTAGCTACGTCACACAGCGGCTGAGTACAATACCAGTTCAGTACTACAAAGGATGCACTCTACCATATAAGCACAGCATAAATCTAAAGCTTTCTTTTAAAGAGAGTTCTGTAGACACAAGAGAAATCATTTTGCACAGTTATCAACAGTCATTTTCTTTGTCCAGATAATAATTATCTGATGATTTAAAACAGGTTCTATAATAAGCCAGCATCTTCCAAAATAAAAATGGGGGAGGGGATTCAAAATTTCAGAAAAGTTTCCTTGGTTCTCCTACTGACATTTGGGACAAAAAGAAAAACGGGG
>SJYA01000449.1:901703-991548 GCA_006410615.1 Neotragus moschatus | reverse complement strand
TTGTTAGGTTCCTAGGCAGAAAACTCCAGAATATAAGAGAGCATTTGAAGGTGACCTAAATAAACAGACAGACAGACTAGGATCATGGTTTGGAAGACAATATTATTAAGATGGTGGTTTCCTACCAACTGATTTAATAGATTATATACAAATCTCAATTATTTTCTCTTTTTTCATTGGAAAGAATTATGGGAACATAAAGGGTCAAGAAGAAGCAACACAAACTTCAACAATAAAATAAGATAACATGTATTACTGGATATCAATAATTATATACCCAACATTAGTAAAACAATTAGGTATGGATACAGACATAGACCAACAAAACAGAATAGAATGTACTAAGTCCCTTCAGTCACGCCCAACTCTTTGTGACCCCATGGACAGTAGCCCTCTAGGCTCTTCTAAGGGTACAGAAGTTGACATATAAATTATATGGACACTTGGTTTATGAGAAATGTAGCACAGAAAATCAGCTGGGAAATTGGTACTTTCATAAACATAACAAAGACTTTGTCGTTATTTTACACTACATAGAAAATTCAATTCTAGATGGACTGTAAATCTAAAGGTCAAGGTAAACCACGGTTAGTGATATCATAGGAGGAATACATGACAAAGGTCCATTTGGTCAAAGCTATGGCTTTTCTAGTAGTCATGTATGTATGTGAGAATTGGACTATAAAGAAAGCTGAGCACCAAAGAATTGATGCTTTCTAACTGTGGTGTTAGAGAAGACTCTTGAGAGTCCCTTGGACAGCAAGGAGATCAAACCAGTCAATCCTAAAGGAAATCAGTCCTGAATATTCATTAGAAGGACTGACACTGAAGCTACCTGATGCAAAGAACTGACTCACTGAAAAAGACCCTGATGCTGGGAAAGACTGAAGGCAGGAAGAGAAGGGGACGACAGAGTATGAGATGGTTGGATGGCATCACTGACTCAATGGACATGAGTTTGAGCAAGCTTTGGGAGTTGGTGATGGACAGGGAGGCCCGGAGTGCTGCCGTCCATGAGGTCGTTAAGAGTCAGACACGACTGATCGGCTGAACTGAACTGATAGGAGGAATATCTTCATTATCTTTGAGTAGGAACAATTTCTTGAACAGGTCATAAAAAAAGCATTCCTCATGAAGGAAAAAAACTGATGGAACTATATTAAAATTAGGAACTTGTGCTCCATAAAACATACCCTTAAGACAGCAATACATATAATCATAAAAAAACTTATCTATCTGCAATACACAGCCAAAATTAGCACAAATCAAGGAAAAACAAAACAGACAAGCCAACAGACCAACAAGCAAGACATGAACAGGTACTTCACAAAAAAATAAAACCAATATACAAATGTCCAAGGAAAAAATACTCAGGCTCTTCAGTGATGAGGGAAAAGCAAATGGAAATAATGAGATAGCACTATACAACCACTAAGCTGGCTAAATTAAGAGGTCACACCACATCAAGTGCTGGAGAGGATGTACAGCACCTTGAACTCTCATGTGCTGCTGGTCAGAGTGTATACTGGTTCAACCAGTATCAGAAACTTTTCGGCAGAATCAACTAAGATTGAACATATGTGTAGCCAGGACCCTATATGCTACTCTTAGCATATATGTACTAAATAAAATTGTGAATTAACATGCACCAAAAGGTGTGTACAATGAGGCCCATAGCATCATATACATAAAAGCCCAAACCGGAAATAAAATGAGAGCCTACCGATCCTAAGTGGATAATGGTATCCTACAGTGGAATTCTGTTTAACAATGAAACAAATCACTGATTCTTGCAACAATACAAAGGAATCTCACAAACATGATAGTTGAAAGAAGTGAGACACAGAATACATTCTGCAAGGTTTGATTTATATAAAGCTCGACAACAGGCAAAAGCAGAACGTGATTTTAGAAGTCAAGGCAATGTTACTTTGGAGGAAGAGGATAATGACTGCGAGAGGACATAAGAGAAGCTTCTGAGGTGCTAATTATATCCTACTACTTCCTCTGGGTAGTATTTACACGGATATGTTGATTTTATTAATTCATCACGTTGAATACTTATGTGTCTTTTCTATATGTACGTTTTGCTTCAATAAAAAAGTTTCTTTAACAAGATTCAGTAAACCTCAATCTAAAAATCTGAGGGTGAATACTGTCTCTGATCATAGGAAAATAAATTATTCAAATATTTATCAGGTCAAAACAAAAAAGAATATTTTTTCTAAGTAAAAATCAAGCACTATCTATGAGTCATTATGAATATCTGTATTTTAGCTGTAAAGTGAGTGCTTTGCATGTCCCTTAAAAGGCTGTCACAGAAGTAAGAAGATTGGATAGCTCTTCTCCCTACTGCACCCCTTCTCCCACAGTATTTTTCAGCTACTACTGAGGTAATATTTCAAAATGTGAACCCTATTAATAATATTAGAAGGTATGAGTGATTGTTTGAAAGGCAGCTGTTAAATGTTAGGATACCTACCATCCATATAACTATGCAGTGCAGTTAACATCGTCCCATCTTGGGGCACATATGCAGAATAAGCCATTTCTTCTAACATGGGTGGAGACAGTCTGGAGGGTGGCACTGCTGTGACTGGGGCAGAGGAGGAGTGATTAGGACTGACGTGTTTCTTGTGGCGTGCTCTACAGTTCTGAAACCATACCTGAGAGCAGAAAAGCAACAGTAGCTACGTCACACAGCGGCTGAGTACAATACCAGTTCAGTACTACAAAGGATGCACTCTACCATATAAGCACAGCATAAATCTAAAGCTTTCTTTTAAAGAGAGTTCTGTAGACACAAGAGAAATCATTTTGCACAGTTATCAACAGTCATTTTCTTTGTCCAGATAATAATTATCTGATGATTTAAAACAGGTTCTATAATAAGCCAGCATCTTCCAAAATAAAAATGGGGGAGGGGATTCAAAATTTCAGAAAAGTTTCCTTGGTTCTCCTACTGACATTTGGGACAAAAAGAAAAACGGGGAAAAAAAAACGCTTTCATCAGAAATTTAAAAAAAAAAATACACTACTCACTGTATTCTCAGACACCTGCTGGACTTATTTGAAATCCATTTTCAAATGATTAAAATCCCCACTGAGAACTTAAGGCTTTCTAACAAACCTCTTGATTCAGTTATTCCAGTCTCTTGGTAACCTGCTGAGTTCAATTTCTCTTAGTAAATACATAGGCTATTCTCTAAGAAGCAGGTTAAAGTCAGGCTTACAGTAAGAAACAACTAGCAATATTTAAGTAGAATAAAATGCAAACATATCCACTGGTGAAACAGTTCACCAAATGTAAAGAGCTAACCACCTTGTGTCCACTGCATCACAGAAATAAAGGAAGTTCTGGGTTAAGCAGAATTTTATGTGCAGGTCAGGGTAAACAAGTCTAGACCACCCAGAATGCTTACAGTAACTAAGCTACCTGCATGTGAACGTCCTGCTCTTAGATATAACCTGCATACAGAGTGTTCCTCTAATAAAATATTACAGCATTTATTTGTTATCGAGAAGTGGAGGGATTAAAACTTTATAAGGAAATTAGGATAAGAACATTTGGGGATCAAGGGAGAAGGCCAGGGGCATAAGTCTCTGTCGAGGGCTGGCAGGCAGTTAAGTTGATGGCTCAAGGGAATCCGGGCTGAACAATGTGGAACAGAGGGCTGAACAACAACAAAAAAAAGATTTATTAAAAAATTGGCCTGACTTCAAAAGGCATACCTTGCTATCCTTGGGACTCATAAACAGAGATATAAACTCAAGGGGTTAAAACCAAAGGAAAACAGGTCTGAGCAGGTGGCTGAGGGGTTGCATCTAAGGAGTATTTCGGGAACAAGCTTAGGCATGCATCAAGGAAAATGATGTAGTCACAGCCTTATCACCCATGTTCTGGAGCAGCAGCAAGACTTGGGTATCTATACAGAGATTTCATCCAAAGTCTTCAGTCACAGTTCCCTTTACAGGCTCCTGAACAACAGGTGCCACTGCCGTCACCCAGCCAGCCAAGAAGACACACTCACAGATTCTCCAACTTTTAACCAAGGACAGCTGCCACCTGCCATTTTCCCTGACACTGCCCAGAAGACAGGCACCCCAGAGGACTACATTAACCTAAAACACATGGCACTAGGATTCCCAGACTTTCTTCAAGGTATCTTATGTCTCCAATGAATTATACATTAGATGGAAAATACTTAGTTATTTTTTTAAATTTCAGACTTTGGAAATAAATATGAAGATCGCCTGATGTTCACAGTAGAATAACTACCTTAATGTAATTCAAATATCTCCCAGAAAAAAACCAACAGGTAATTAAGCAGAGAGGTTTGAAAACACAGAGTATCATGTACCTCACACATTTAAATAAAGTTGAAGATTCCAGGCATCAGAAAACTTCTGATATGAGGGCTATCTGCTTGAGGAAAGAAATACAAGTCCTTTTGATTCTCCTTACTGACTTAAAATCTCCTCTTGCTTTGCAAACCTCTAACAGTTAAAATTTCTTCTAAGTAACATACTTTTAAAAAATCTAAGTTGTAAATTATAAAATATATAAGCTGAAAGCAGGCCACACAGACATTCTATAAAAGAAAAGACTAGTGCATGAGATCAATCTCTTAGAAAACCCAAAGGGCCAAATAAAAGAATTTAATGTATGAAAAAGATGTAATTTTAAATGACTGAGAAATTAGAGCGCGCATAGAATTGATTAGAGAAAGCTACCTACTCATTTGGGGGGGGAAAAGAAAAATCTCAACTTTAAAACATGTAACCAAAAGTCCATTACAAATAAATAAGGGTTTAGATATAAATAATTGGGACCATAAATGTTTATCGAAACAAATACTACTCTAGCTGAAGCAAGAAAAAGGCCAAAGCTATTGAAAAAAAATATGAAGAGATTTGAATACAAAACAATGTAAAATTTCTATGTGGTAAAAATAAATGAAAAGGCAATTGATTAACTATGAAAGTTTAACACAATAAATAATAAAAATCAGTAAGATAAAGAGAAAAGAAATAACCCAATATAAAAATCAGCTAAAAAATACTTTTTAATTACAATATAAGTAAACATATTAAGGTTTATTGATAATAAATAAAAACAATGATATTTTCTGGCAAATGGAAAGGATATAAAAGGATGATAGTTTTTAGGATTTATCCACGTTGAGGAAAGAGAAATTTCATATGTAGGTTCTGGGAGAATAAATTGATTATCAGCTTTCTGCAAAGTGAACTTTGTACTATCAGTCAAAGGCTCTTAATAATGTTTTTATCTTTTGACTCAATAATCTCACTTCTAGAAATTTATCCTATAGACACCACTGAACAAATGCACAAAGTATATACACAATGTTCTTCATTGTAGCATTTTAATGATATAAAAAAATTCAGTAAACTAAATTATACAGTAATACAAATGATATATATTTTAATATGGAAAGAGAACTCCAAGCACAATAGCAATGTTTTATCATGTTTCTGTAAGATATACAATTCATAATTCAACCTTGTGAAAGGATATGTGAGCAGTGATTACATCTGGATGTAGACTGTTAAAAGTAAAACCACCCATCTTTGTTCTGTGATTTCAGCTCAGTGATGATCTGCTCTGTTACAATGTCTCACTACGCAGACTTTCAGGGCTTCCCTGGAGGCTCAGATGGTAAAGAATCTGCCTGCAATGCTGGAGATCCAGGTTTGTTATCTGGATTCGGAAAATCCCTTGGAGAAGGAAGTAGCTAACCACTCCAGTATTCTTGCCTGAAGAACTCCATGGACAGAAGAACCCAGCAGGCTACAGTTGATGGGGTCGCAAAGAGTCACACACGACTCAGTGACTAATAATTTTCATTTTCATGTAGACTTTAGCTAGTAAAGGTGAGATCTGTAATAATATCCTGTATATGACCAGTATTTCCACCTAATATTTGGGTAACCTAGTTTGCATATAAGAATCAAGGCCTAGTAAATCTCTCTTCTTTAACATTTCTAATGTGTGCTCAATGCTAGGAAGTAGCTGAGGAAAAAGGTTCTGAGTTCACAGGAATCCTTCAAAAATACTGTAAAGGACTACATATTTGAGTTGTTAGTACTCCTTTGCCATCTTATCAAAATATTTAACTCTTACATATTAAAAGCCACCACCCAACAATATATTCTCCAGGTTCTAGGGCTTGCAATGTTGTTAACTTGCTCATAATACTAGTGACCTAAATACCTGGAAATTATATGAGAGATGTCTGTCTCGGGTTCTTACTTCTTCAAATAATAAAGAAAGCGCTCAGAAAATCTTCCATTTCCCTTTGCTTCCAACTTCAAAGTAATCTAAAACATAATAACCATGAATCTGACTTAGCTACAGCAATCAGTGTCACTGAATGTATAGAGTCTTAGATTACGAGGACCCCCTCAGACCATTGAGTTGGAGCTACCTCAACAAAGGAAGTTTTACTTCCAGGTAAAGGAAACTCACCATCTCAATGGTGTGTGCTAAGTTGCTCAGTCATGCCTGAATCTATGTGACTCTGTGTGAGTTCATGGACTGTAGCCTGCCAGGCTCCTCTGTCCATAGCATTCTCCAGGCAAGAATACTGAAGTGGGCTGCCATGCCTCCTTTAGAGGATCCTCCTGACCCAGGGGTTGAACACAAGTCTCCTGCACTGGCAGGCCGTTTCTTTACCAGTAGTGCTCAATGGTAGCCGATGCCAATTTTGTAGACTTACATACTGAGAAAATTTCACTGTGAGTGAAATCTATTTTTCTCCTACATACCCTCACAGAGACATGATCCTGCCGCCTTTCATAACCATTTAAAGACACCTCTGTTTGTACTCTTTCTTCCCTTACCATCTCTGGATCTTTTCTCCAGGTAAATATCCCTGTTGCTATTAATAACAGCACATGATTTCCAGACTTTCTTGACCTTAATCTTCCCCTAAAGGGAGCACTCTTTTCACACTGGTTCCTTGTTAGCCCCTTTCTAGACTCTGGCACTCTGAGACAAACACAATACCCTGGACACCTGAAAGTACTGAGGTTATGGAACTTGTCGCCTCCGACAGCCTCACTACACTGCACTTAACCAAATCCACTGCAAGTCTAGGTCTTCAGAGAAGCTGAGGTATTGTCAGGTCTCTCCCACTGACTTCTTGGAATAAATGATCTTTTAATTATGAAATACTGCAAGCCTAATAGAAATAAACTGAAGAACATACACCTGTTTACCCACCAGCCAATTTAAGAAATAAAACATTATAGTGCAGTGTTAGACTTAACTGTTTCCCCCACTGAACATCATCTTATAGTCAGTCACTTGCATCACTACTCTGTTATACCTTTTTAACCTTAAATATTATTTAAAATTGTTTTCCATTTCCCTAGTCGAAGGGAAATATAAGATCCTGATGCAATTGACCACCTCCATCTTGAATCTGCCTCAGTCCTTGGGCTTCCACGATGCTTCTACACTAGACTCATTCCTTGGTTCTGGCTGTGATGGTCTAGTTCAAACAGCTCGCTCCACAAGGTTCATTCTTCAGTTTTTACTGTCCACAGTCTCTCTATAAAGGAGCTAGTTTCATGAGTCTCGTTCATCCTTTGCAAAAGTTGCTCAGTCGTGTCCAACTCTTTGTGATCCCATGGACTGTAGGCTGCCAGGCTCTGTCCATGGAATTCTCCAGGCCAGAATACTGGAGTGGGTAGCCATTCCCTTCTCCAGGAGATCTTCTCTACCCAGGTCTCCCACACTGCAGGCGGATTCTTTATTCTAAGCCACCAGGGAAGTGTATCCATGGAAATGGTGTTTCATCCTTTAAAATACTAGTTTACATGCTCAACTGCCACCATCATTGCCTGATAATCAGAGCTGGAAAAGGAATTCATCTCCCTCCCAACTGCCAAACACACATTTTAAAAAACCTTTAATAGTCCTGTCAGTAATACCATTTCCATGGATACTTTGACTTCAAATATAAGTCATCTTTGATGTCTCTCTGCTTCACCACTACAGTGTCCAGGTCTTTTTCCTTGTCTCTCTTGCATCCAGTGCCTCCATTAGTCTTCAGTCGATAAAATGTTTCAGAATGAATTTGAGGCCACCAGCTAAGTCTCTTTTTGTAAAATCATTATTTTGCTGGGCATCACACCTAAACTGTCAATCTCCATGTAGCCTCTCCCAACTCTAAGTCTTCCTATGTACAATCACCAGTCCTTTCTTCCTAAAAATACATATCATGGTTTTACCCTACTCAGAAGCAAACTTGATATTCACAGGCCTCTCCAAGTTCAGCTCAAACAACTCTATTTCCCACAATTTGCAAACATAAATTTTATCTTCCAACAAATTTTCTCTAACTTATCCTTCCCTACTTTTGTTTACATTATTCCTTCTACCTGGATCTTTAATAAAGGTCATCAACATTACCCACCCCCTGCACACACACACACACATCCACATACACAATCATAGAAAAGTAGAAACAATTCTGGCTTCAGAAACAGATCTAGCTTCAAACCATAGTTGTCTTTTTAGCCTTAGGATCTTAGCCTTGCTCTGAGCAATGAATGAAGTAACTTCTGCAAAGAGCTGTCTAACAAATGGTAGCCTGGATCATGCAGGCTAATTAATTATCAGGCTTTTAAAAAAACTGATTTAGAATGTGAAGAGATCTAGAATGAGAAGCTAATGTTTTGAGATTTACACACATACACACACACACACAATGTACACTTATAAAAACCTAGAATATAACTTTTAGTATCTCTTGATTAACCTTTAAAATAGTCACCTGTATGACACGTCTGCTCAAGCCTGTCCTTTCTGCCAGTTTCTGGAGAGTCTGTGCATCTGGGTTGTTGTCCTGAGCAAACTGTGCTTGCATAACCTGTTTTTTTAAAAAATGTAGGTAGTAAATAGTAAATAGCTAAAAATAAGAAGCTCAATCTTCTGAACTTTGATGACAGGAGAGATAAGGCATGCACAAGAAAATGGAGTACTTGAATTTTACGACTTGAAAATCAGTACAGAGAAGTGTATATCAATAAAAAGAATGCATATTATGTAAAATTATGCATAATTTGCTATGCTCAAGTCTTAAAAAAAATAAATTTCAACATAAAAAACTTCTCTCTCAACTATGCTGTTAAAAATAAGCTCACCTTTTCTTCCATTCTTACAATCCACAAAAAAATGCATAAAAGTCTATTTACTACTTTTTCCATTTTGTTAAAAATTACTAGCATTTTTAAAAATATAAAAATCGTCTTTGACCTCTACTCAACTAAACAGGTTCAAGGCCCCTATATCAATTTTTATTAGTATGAAAATAGTAGACAGTGCAACAGATTGCACTCCACTTAATTGCAATGACTCCATCATTCCTTGTTTCGACACTTGTTCTATGCAAAGGAACATCTGGGACCTTAAAAGAGATACTCATCAGTCTATTGCATAAGAATTTCCTGAGATCTAAACATTCATAGCTTGAAAAGCTACCAGATGATTCTGATGTGAACCTTTGGATTGGAACCTGGCCTCAGCTTCCTGGGAGAAAGATATATGCATGCCAGTAATTAACAACAATACAAGTTAAAGTGAGATGCATGGAGTGAAGGAGGAGGAGGAGGAGGAGCTCCAGAATAAAAGCAGAAGCAAAGGGCTTTGGATTTCTTCAGAAAAGGAAGTATTGGGAACCAAGCGAGATATTTGAATTTTATAACTTAAAAGTGAATAGAGGGAAATATAAAATATAAAGAAAGTATTATAATGAGAGAGTAGAGCCTAGCATCCAAAGGATTGTGCATGTCCTGGGCATGGGATGGGGGTAATCTACCTAACCTAAAATTCTGCTGACCCTGACACCGTTTCCAACAGTCAAGATTAACTGCATTCTTTCCTATGTTCCTCAAATAATACCATCTTCTGCCACTGCACTTGTCACCAAGTAGCTAGCTAATTTGCTAGCAAGTAGAGCTCTTCATAGCAGAAAGTGAGTTTCTGGAGGGCAAAGGGAATGTCTTATCCATTATATCTGGAGATAATGCCCAGATTAACAGAATGAACCTCCACAATATGCAGAAAATCCGAAGATGGTGTGGAGAAAAAAGATCAATGTTGTTCCAGGAAACCTTATGAGGTTTAAAAATTATGTATTTTTTTCACTTAGGTTATCACTGATAGGGACTCCTCCAGAATAAGGCATTCCTGGCTTCCAGTCCAATATACTTGTCCACACACTTGCTATAAACTAGCACTTGTACTTTTGCTTTTAAAAATGGGCAGAAACAGCCTAAAAGTTTATTATCACGCCCAGATCATGTCATCCTTCCTCTCCTACTCCAAATGTGTTACTTTAATATCTTCATGTGCAAATAGTTGTGTTTATATGTAGTTGAGTATGTAACATCCAAAAGAGAAGAAAAGAATGAACAAATTAATGTCTTTGTTTTTTTAATTTTTCAAGGAGAAAAGTTGAACAGATATTTATTTGTAATATTATAGATAATTTATAAAACAAAAACATGTGCTCTTCACAAATGCATTTCAAATTCACAAGTTTAATAATGGAACCAAATTACATTTACTAAAGCAATTTCTCATTAAGGAATAAAGGAAAACTTAAATCAACACTGATGGTTTAAAACTGGAATATGTTAATGGAAAAGTAAGATGTATTCATCAGTGTTTAGTCTTACAAAAGAATCCTTTTAATTTCGACTTGGTTTCATTGCTCTTCAGTCACTAATGATGCCAAAAATCTACCCTATTCCTTTCCTGAGCTATTTAAAATGGTCAAGGACCACATCATTTTAAAGCCAGAAAGTCTACCAAAAATGTCAAGAGTCTGCACAGTAGCAGTTGACCAACTCAATCTGAAAGTAGATTAAAGTAGGTGCTAACCCTGGCATGTTTAACATTAATAATCATTGAGCAAGTACTTCCAACTACAATAAGCAAACCATAATATTGGCAGGAACTTTTAAAATACAATTTATACAAATGAGACAATATTTGAAATATTTTTGCCAACACAGAATAGTTTATTTTGTGTTAAACTATTTTTTTCTCGTAAATTTTCTAAAGAATTTGGGAAGTTTGTTTGTTCCTCATACTTTAACTCTTCTAAGTCCAAGCAAGGTACTGTATGAACAGTCTTGACTTACTGATCACCTAATATTTTATTGTTTTGCTAAATTTAAGCACTACTTAAATAATTAGCTTTCTGAGAAGTAGGACAATTTAACAATGAGGCACATGGCCTGATTTATTAAAGCTTCTGGTAAAGTAAAATGATTTAATTTATCCTAGATACCTAAGCAACAAAGAACACTCGAGGACAAGATTATGCCTAATTGTTTCAGTCATTCCTGGCATAGATAGATGCTAATAAACACTGAACAAGTGAGAACATGCTTAGAAAAAATATAATTTCTGCTTTCAGTTTTAAAAACCTATGATTCTGGCATAAATTTTTAAAAACTCATGATTCAGATCACATTTTCATATAATAATGCATGGCTTTATGCACATTTGCAATTTAAAACTATAAAGCCATCTTCAGGATTCAGAATCTCACTCTTGTTTTAGCTGCCACAGCCGTGAAATGGAGTCTTAGTAAGGCACAGTTCTACTCATGGTCTCCTGGGAGGCCAAGGAAAGTTAAAAGACCAGAAGTTTGGGAAGTAGACCCTACCAGAAGTAGGGTCCAAATCTCTTTTTTGCCATTCCCTTGGTTGTCTGCCGTGGGGGAGTCCCTGCAGTTCTTGGATAAATTGTAAGAGATGAAAAAAGATAACATACAGGAAATTATCTGGCATAGGACTTGGTAAACAAAGACCTCCACAAATATTATTCCTTTTCTATTTAATGAGTATCTATACTTTCCAGATGAGACTGTACATATATACCTAAAAGTTGCTTCAAATTTTCAGGTACCCTTTTCCTAATAAATTTTTATAGTGAATTAAAGTTATCAGTCTTATGACTATTAAAATTATGGCAGTCTTTCATGGAAACAGCCCACTTTATACACAGAACATATTTATATTAGAGATTATATTTTAACTCAGACACCTCTTGGCTACTGGGTATTTTGCTACCAGGTCTCCCACAGGTACACATATCCCCTAACCTGGGGCTTTACGTGATTTTCACGATAACCAAATGAGGCACCCAGAAAAACAAGCTTCAAACAGATATTTCTTTCAGCTGCCTTACCTTCCATTTTCTACTTACTATAGCAGTCGATGTCTGAATTAAGGAATCAAAAATAATTTTCTGGAATTTTTTTTAAGAATGGATCTAGATTTTAAAGCTAGATTGATTTTCAGTGACATTAAGGTCCTTTGGGATATTTATGTCATATCAAGTCTTCTTTCTTAATCATTGTCAAAACAAATATTCTCTCATACTGCATTCATCTTACATACTGACAAGTATTAGAATACTATCAGTGATTTTTCAAAAAATTACCTTCATTCATTTATTAACATTATATAAAAATTCTCTAAAGTCTGAGCTAAGATGGATACTATGTGTAAAGCACCTAGCCATACATACATGGTAGGTGCTCAATAAATGTTACCTCACCTTAACATAAACCAAATACTTCAGTTGCACTAATCTTTTAGAAAATGATTTATCTGAAAAAAAAAATGCCAGAAATAAATCACTGTGTGTACAGACTTAAATATAAAGCAAAGAGTAATTATTTCACTATTTTCCTGACTATAAAACTAGAAGTTATGACAATTATATTTAGGGCAACTAAGTTGAAAATAATGCCTCCATTTTCAGGGAACATATTCAAACTTTAGCATCAAATTATAGAATCACTCCCTCTACCCCCTTTATAAACAAGGAAAGGTCTACTTGATTGCAGTCAATCAGTAGATATCTATTTATGGTAAGGCATTTTCAATTCCTTCCTACTCAGAAAATCTACAATCTTGTCTATTAAAAGACTCAATGCAGTTTGTTAAAAAGATGAACACATCAGAGGACCACAGACCCACATACTGAATGTCTCTTTCTGTTAAGTGTCCCAAAATGTTCTGTCTTCTAGTAAAATAAATACCTGGGTTAAAGCAATTGTTTTCAGGAAGTCAGGACAGAGCAACATTTTGTTTGCACCTTGATGTTAATGTTAACAGACATCAGGGAGACAAACTTGCATAAGTTCACATCATACCACAACTCCTGAAATATTGATAAACAATATTTAGGGCAATGTTTTCATACACTTAACAAGTCAGTTTGCACAAAAAGCACAGACTAACCTTTTTGAAAAAACAAAAATGTTTTAAGACAGCAGAGACATTGCTTTTTGTTTGCTTTTGTTAGTTTCAGTGTTTTTTTGTTTATTGGTTTTTTTCTCTTTTTTTGGTGGAAAAGGGCTTCAAAAACTCAAATTCATTGTCATGTCTACCTGGAGCTGATCTGCTGTAAAGCTGGTCCGAGCTCTTTTTGCTGGTTTTGGATGATTAACATCTTGCTCTGTAAGAAGGGCGCCTTCAACACTAATCCCATTACCTGCATTTAAAAAACACCAAATGTGCTGGTAACTCAAATGGGGGCAGTCATACAATAGGTTTCTTGCATCTCTTGGCTTGGTATGAAACTGTATACATCTTCTAGTTTGCCAAATCCCTTAAGATTTAGAACATACTAGAAACATAATGAAGAAACAACATTTCATTTGTAGGCTTATATATTTAGTCAAAAGTGCACCAAGTTGAAAGTGCACATCTAAGGCTCATCCTTAAAAAGGCAAACACAAGGAAACAACTGGTTACAAAAAGCAAAACAGAACCCTAAACTCAAGGCTGCTTCCTGAGAATATGGCACAAGGCAAATACATATGCCATGGCTTTTCTTATAAATAAACAGATGGAGACCATCACTAACAGTAGAGGGCTTAATGAGTTTCACCACAATTACACTGCACAAAATAATGCTTTAAGACGACCTTAGGAAAAAATTATTTTTATCCCTGTGTTCACTGTCCCAAAAGATTCAAAAGTATTTTAAGTATATATTTACCATTTTCCACTTCTCTTTTTAAATTATCCAGCATGCAGTCATAATGCACTCTGCAGAGGACTTTCTCTTCCACTAAAGCAAACTCCTCTCCCGTGGAAAGTTGTCTTTTGCAAGAAAAGCAGGCAAAGCACGCCAAATGATAGACATTCCCCTTGGCCCTCCGGACCCAGTCAGTAGAATGGATATGCCTCCCACATCGAGAGCAGCGAGTTCCATACCTTCTACATAAATGGGGGGTGTGGAGGGGGGGAGGATGAAGAGTTAATGCTTGGTGAGATATTCATCAGTCTAGGATTAAACTAGCACATTATATTACTCATTGGATTAACCCAAGTATTTAAATCTTTTGAAAATGAAACAGGAATAAATTATTTTTTAAAAGCCAATATGGTAAGCAGCAGCAAGACTTGAGATGGGATCATAATTCAAAACTGTTTATAAAACAAAAACTTCTCATTGTTACTCTAAAGGAGGATAGGATTTTTTCTTTTAAAATAAATGAAATATGAGTTTCTATATCCTTCTTGTAACAAATATCAGGACATTTATAAATTATCTAGAGACTCAACATAACACACACACACTCTCCAAACTGAAAAAACTAAAAGTACAAAGCGATACCATTGAAGATATAAATAGTGATGTCTTAAAGCCAAGTTGAGACACTTAGAAAATACTTTAAACTTTTTGAAAAAGTTAAAACATTTAAAATTGATATTATCAAAGAATGAATAGAACAGAAATTGTTCACTCTGGTGCGTGAGGAAGGAAAACTCAGAAATGCTTCCTTTGGTAAACAAGCTCTTGCATTACCATCCACAAGAGGCGGAGAAATATTACCTAAAACTTTTAGACACAATTCTGGACATTAAATGCAAGTTAATCTTAACAAAATGCCAGATGTAAAGATTTCCTTTTTCTCTCAGTCCTTGTGACACTGTCATATGTCCTACCACAAGTGCAGTCTTAGCCTGGCATATCCCCATTAGTCTAGAAAAGTATGTGTGTCTGTCTATTCATTAACATAATTTCAGAGCTGTTGCTAGTTTTTAAGTTAATCTGAATCATAAAATCAATTTTTGAATATAGTAAAATACAAAGTATTTAAAAAATCCTGAAGAATTAGACTTGTAAAGTCTCTGAAAACAAACATTTCAAGCAGCTTTAAATTACAAAAAAAAAATTAAGATTAGCATACTCTATGTGAAAGAGGAGGCAAACTGCTACTGTTTTTGAGAAAATAGAAAGCAAACCTGATGAGAAATATATGATTTGCGTAATTATAAAATCCTATGATTTTATAAAATAAAGGACTCTGGGTTTCGTGAAGTGCTTTAACTTTTCTAGCAATTTCATTCAAATCAATCACTAAACTCTTAAATCAGTTTTTGAAATTGATTATAAACAACATAATTAGTATTACAAACTTCATTATGTAGTATTAACTTCCCAGTTTCACAATGAAAATTCTTCTTCCTTTGGAAATGCAAATAAAGGAAAAAGGTGATAATTTTAAAAAGTCATGCTTAAGGATGATTTTCAATTTTGAGACAGCTATCCATTAAGAATTGAATTCTATCCTTGAGGAAATTTTCCATTTAAACGATTACAAAGAGACCAGGCAGAGAAAATGTTACATTTAATACCCTAGGCAAATATAATCACAAAAATATCAAAGACTAGACAAAAGAAACAGAATTTTTAGTCAGGTTATATAATTAGACTTGGTGTATTTCTGATACTGGAATGGTCAATTCTTCTGAATAATATGGTTTATCACAGTTTTCAAACTGCTGGCATTTTATAGGTATATTACAGGGGGTCATTCTGTAATAAACTAGTGAAAGCTCAATAACACTTTGATTTTTTTCCCCCTATAATTACTTCATTTTGTCTTACTACTCTACCTGAACAAAGAGCATTGCTACAACAAGTCACCTTATATTTCATACTTTATATCCCTGCACAGCAAAAAAGCTTCCCTGTTTTTAATACCTAAAACTTTTATTTGCCAAGGTAGAAAAAATTATTCAGTTAATTTTTATATACTGGGTTCCTAAAACATATAAATATGCTAATTTTATTTGTTTTAATCCAGTTTACCTCAAAAATATAAAGCATACTCATTTTGAAATCTGTTGTATAAGAAAAAGTGGGCTTCAGTAAATAAAACTGGACCAGAAAGCCTATTTATAAAATTCTCTTTGTGTAAATAATATCTTGGTGTAGCTACTTACTAAAAAAACAAAAGAAGTTACAGTGTACCTGAAATAATCAAGTTTGCAGAAAATGTCTTTGTCTTTAATATAACAGCTGGTGTGCCTTCCTAAGGAGGTCCTGCAGACGCTGCAGGAGAGACACCGGACATGCCAGCACAGGTCGTTCACCTGTGAAGAAAAAGGGGCCAAATGAGAAGTCATTCTGATACCATGCTTAAGAGTATCCTTCATTGGTTTTCTGTATCAGACAACTTTAAAAGCTAGCCCCTTAACATTTTAACACATGCTCTGAATGTTGCCATCTAAGGGGTGTCATTCACATAAATACACATCTAGATATACTCTCTTAGATTTCACCCAGAAAAATCACAACAGTATATTCTATACTTCGTGTTTATTTTTTAAATACAACTTTGAAAAATTCAAGTATCTTTTTTAAAATCAAATGTCCATTCTGTTTTTTTTAAAATCAACATCTATGAACATAGAGAAAATCTGGGTCACTTTAAGTCCTACATATTGGTTTTATAATTTTTCCTTGACCAAATTCTTCCCACCATAACACATGGCAACTAAAGAATTCAGGCCATATACCTTCTCAATCTACTTTTTAGCCAAATAATTATAAACTTTTCACTAGTTACAGTGAAAAAGAAAATGGACAAAAAGCTTTGTAAGATAAATACTTACCCTTGTAAAGAAGCCAGGCAATTCATTTCTCTTACAAAACAGACACTGCTAAGGTAGATTTAGATGTTGATATGGCAGAAGCCCTGGCTCCCACCTAACATTAAATAACCAAAACATAAAGCACTGGTAACTCTACTTTAATGATTTGGTCATTAAAGGAAAAAAATAAATCTATTATAAGTGGTTCTAAAAAGGCACCCAGGTATTGTTTGTCATTTATAAGACATTTTAGTAAGACATTTTATTTTATAAAATGCATTAATAAATCATAGCACTTTACATTATAAATAGGGGCATGACATACTGTCAGGTCAGTGGACAAATCGTACAAATGCTCACCTTAAACTGTTGCCATCATACTACAAGCTGCATACCTTTGGCCTTCGGGAATGAAGATGTGTACTGAACTGAATTTGCCTATAATGCAAGCTCCTAAAGTTTGCCCTTGTGGGCACAAGAACCTGGTTTAGCTTAATTAAATTTCATTTAAAAGAACAGCAATAATGCAAAAACAGCAGTTACATTGTACAAATGGATCTAATGCCTAATATGGGATTTAGGAAATTGGAAAAAATGGGAAATTTTGAAATATAGCTTTTGCTACACTATTTCATAATAAAGACAATCTTGTCCAATGATTCTATCATGTTAGCACTACTGTTCAACATGTTTTACTGTGACATGAAATATAAAAGGTACTTTGAAGCTGAAGAAGAAAGTTTCACTGGCTTCTAATTAGTTATTGTCCCTCTTTCCAAAGCACTGATGATTTTAGTGAAATTTTAAGTTTTGGTTTCTCTATAAAAGAACATGCTCACCATACAAGAAAACAGGGAAAATAGCATTGGAAAACAACTGGAAAAAATCTGAGGAAACCAAAATTTTAAAAATTAACAATGGTTATCACTGTCCTGGATATAGAGATGCATTTTCTTTCTTTTTTTTTCTCAAATGGGTCCAATTAAATTAAAGTTGAGAGGCACAGGCTTCCATTAGTATTCCATTGTTTAAGGCCTTCTGCATTTTGATTTTATCCAGGCTTTTCTTTTGTTGTTGTTTTTTAAAGCCAGGATAGATGCAGTCTTCAAGGCAGAGTCATGGTCATTCTCTGGTTCCCTAAAGCCAGATGTAATTCCTAGTCTGCCACCTTTCCTCAAAGTTTACTAAAAAAAACAAAACAAAACAAAAACTTCATCTTTTCTTTTCCAGAGAGGAAAATAAGGTGAACAGAAAAAATTCTGGAGACTACAAACCTTTCCTGATGGCTAGCATTCATCCAATCTCTGTATGTATACATATATAGGATCAATCCAGAAAAAAATCACTCCAACGACAGGGCACTGAAGTATCACATGGGCAATAGACGCATCTAACTCCTCTCACATTTTTGTTCTAACTCCATTTTACTTGCCTCATGATATGGTATTTTTCTATATTAAACAGTTACATCCTCAAATATTCTATTTAATAATTATTTTTTCACCAGTGACTTGAGCTGAATTCAAACTTATCCTGGAAGAATATGTACTCAAAATGGTGGTGGTAGGGGAGTTGAGAACTCAAGAGTTTTTATATAATCATGAAGTGTCAAACTTTTGTTAGTTTCCTATATGNAAAAAAAACAAAACAAAACAAAAACTTCATCTTTTCTTTTCCAGAGAGGAAAATAAGGTGAACAGAAAAAATTCTGGAGACTACAAACCTTTCCTGATGGCTAGCATTCATCCAATCTCTGTATGTATACATATATAGGATCAATCCAGAAAAAAATCACTCCAACGACAGGGCACTGAAGTATCACATGGGCAATAGACGCATCTAACTCCTCTCACATTTTTGTTCTAACTCCATTTTACTTGCCTCATGATATGGTATTTTTCTATATTAAACAGTTACATCCTCAAATATTCTATTTAATAATTATTTTTTCACCAGTGACTTGAGCTGAATTCAAACTTATCCTGGAAGAATATGTACTCAAAATGGTGGTGGTAGGGGAGTTGAGAACTCAAGAGTTTTTATATAATCATGAAGTGTCAAACTTTTGTTAGTTTCCTATATGATAGGAAGACAGTTTTCTTGCACGTCTACTAATATGTACTTACACATACTTGTACATATACTAAAGAGTAAACTAAGACTGTATGTAGAAGACTTGAGAGGACTCCAGTCCTATTACAAAAGAAAGCTTTAAAAACAACCTCATTTACATAATTTAGATTGTTTTATACAAATATGTATCTGATATATAAACATGTTAACATATAAAAGATGGATGCTAGAAATGATAATCTGTTTCAGAGGATATGTTAAGTCCCTTCAAGCTTTTTTATTTTTCCTCTCTAATATGAAGTGGATCCATTATAGATCCATTCAGAAATATTCAGAAAGATAAGGCTAATTCCTGAGAGGGCTCAAGAAAGGAAGAAGTGAGTTTTGATTCAAAAGATGGTTTTGAAATATTCAAAGAGGTTCAGGTCTAGAAACACTGAAATGGGAATCTTAAGAATGCAGATTTAAAGAGAAAGCCATGCTAACTTGCCAGCCTTAAGAATCAACCACTAATTAAGTAACTTAGTTACTTTTTAAACAGTTTTCACCAAAACTCCTTTTGGTTCTTTATCTTAGTTGTATCTACAGGGTATCACTCCAGCTTCCCAGATGAAGCAGTTTTGTATGCTGAGGCAGAAATTTAAAGAAACTCACAAACTTGCTTTTTGAATTCATATTCCACATAATGAATTCTTTTGAGAAACTAGGGGGGGGGATGGTGGTGGTGGGGAGAATAGAAAGTGAACTGGTTTGCTACTAATTTAGTGTAGGAGAGGTCATTATTTTAAATAGTGGTTTAAAAAAACTATTGAAGTTGAAATTCCATGATATTAGGATTAAAACACAGGGGACTATGATCCTTCATGCAATGACATGGATAACTGGCCTGCCAGAATTTGTACTCCAAAACTCCCCCACAATATCTTGAGAGAAGTAAAACAAATTAAGACAGACAGTCAACTCTCAAACCACCACTTGAAGCACTTCATCCTAGGCATTTTTCTTTTTGTTTTGTCTAACTTCACATCAATTTCCATTGCCCTCCTAAGCACTGGAGATGACGTTAAAAAAAAAAAAAAAAACCACTGAGTGGTCCTGAAGTATTAAACCTTAGTAAGAGGAGGAAGATACTGAAAATGTTTTTATTGAAATGGTAGTATGAATTTTATTTTGGAAAAGCATCAGGTTAGTGTAAATAAACATAAGCCTATGTAAAAAATATCTGTCTAGAAAAGACTCTTTAAGGCACTTCACAGTGGTTCTCACCAAAAGAGACACTGAAAAGGGAAAATCGGTCAACATATACAGACTTGGAACCCTCATAAGCAGGAGGACGCCGGGGTGTTATTGCGGGTTATAACCCGAGGCTCGGTAAAAATAATGAGGCAGGACCTTGTTTCCAGAATGGGTAAGGACTTCCCCACTTCCGTTTCTCTACAAGTAGGTGGTTGACTCCAGTACATTCACCCGGGTATCAGCACCCCTAGACCACACACACAAGCAGTTTTGCAACAACAGGAGGTATTCTAAAATTTCTTCTCCCATTTTTTCCCACCTTATGAGTTGCTCTTGACTGGGCGGTTGTGCTAAGAAAGTCTACAACCTCGAGCGAGAGCTTGAGTGCAAAAGAAGGGGAAAATAAACTTTTCTCCCTCCCCAGAACTCCCCGGAAAACCGCGCTCGCCTTGGGCCTCGCGGCTCCGCCCTACCTTGAGAAGGTACTTGTCCACGATCTCCAGGCCGCAGCTGCTGCACACACACTTCCCAGAAGGGCAGACGGAGCCCGAGGCCATGGACCGGGGCGAGGACGACGGGGACAGCGGGGCCGAGGAGGAGCACGAGTCCTCGTCCCCCACTCCCTCGGGGCTCACCTGCAGGAAGCCACGAGGCGCGGGCTCAGGCGGTTCTAGACCCCTCCTCCTCTCCCCATCCCACAGACCCGCGGGGGCTCCCTCACCGCCTCCCCTCCCTTCCCCCAAGCCACCCCTAGTTCCTGATGTCCCGCTCCTCGCCCTCCCCGGGGTCCAAGCTCCCACGGCGCAGTCGCCGGGGCTGCAGACCCCCGACCTCAAAGTCCTGGGGTGCCTGGCGGCTCTGCCCAGCCCGCCCCAGATCCCTCCCCCTCCACCGGCTCCTCGAGGGCCCACAGTTGAGCCCTGGAAGGAACTCTGGGACAGCAGCCCTCCGTTCTGGGCCGCCTCTTCAGGGCCAGCACCCGGGGCCCTACCCACTCACCAGCTCCTCTTCCCCGGCGCCTTTCCGAGTCCTCCCGGCCTCCAGGGCTGCAGTCCGCCCGCACTCCTGCGACATGAGACCCTGGCACTGAGGAGGTGAGAGCCGAGAAGTGGAGAGGAACAGAAGTTCAGAGTCGGCACGTGCAGCCCGGAGCTTCAGCTTCTCAGGACGCCGGGCGAACTAATGAAGGCCCCCGCGCGCTGGGCCGCGCAGGCAGCCGTCTGGGCGCCTGGGCCCGCGCGGCTGCGGGCGAGCGGACGGCGGCGCAGCCCGAGCGCGCAGCGAGGCGGCCACGGGAGCTCCCGGGGCCCGCCCGGCGCGCCGCCGCGCTCTCCGGGCTACGGGTCCCCAGCGCTCACCGGAGCACGCCTGTTCCCCGCCCCCCTGCCAGGGGTAACGAGTTAATAACAATCATCCCCGCACAAAGCATTTTCTTTCTAGACGTCAATCACTGTGGAGCGGGGATCACTGGGCTAAAGGGGGTGCATGGGGGGTGGGGTGGAGTAGGAGAAAAGAAAAGAGGATTTGAGGAGGGGGTGGGGGTAGAAACTTGATTTCTTTAATAGCCTCAATTAAAAGACCGAGACATATATATTTTTAAATGGGAGCTTTTTGAGTTGGATAGCCCGAAAGGTGAAGAGGTTTAATAGGATACTTGAAAGCTAATTACAGCGGGATTTAAGAAGCCTGGTGTTTGTTCCGATGACAATTTGAATGAAAATGCTTCAGATTAAACCGAGCCAGCAGCTCTTTCGTAAACTTACAGCAATTAGAGCTGCGAGTGATTTATACTCGTTTCTTTAAGGTGTAAATTGCCACTTATTGCTCGGTAAGTCAACATTTGAGTTACCAAAGGATTATTTTTAACCAGCGCAAAAAGCGGGTCGAATAATGGAAAATATCCAGCTGAATTTAATTTGTGTCATTAAAAAAAAAAACAACTCACACAACCTCGGTCAAAATGTTTTAAAGCAACAACGCGCATTACTCAAGTGTTTCCAAGCCTTTGCAGGAGTTTTGTTCTTAAACGAAAACGCAGCCGCTCTGGGCTTTTTCTGCCTCCGTTCATGGAAACGCTAGCTTGGGGGGCGGGGGTGTGTGTCACGGAACTCGAGCGGCCCACACTTCTGTAGTTCTCTCTTCGCCTCCCTCTTCCTTCGGACAGCATCTCGCTTGATGCTGTCCGAACCCCGGAGTCCCCCGAACCCCACCCCCCGAGCTCTCTCCCGGGACCCAGCGCCGCAGCACGGAGGCCGCGTCCTCGCAGACACAGAGTTCAGGCAGGAGCCCCCGGAGTTCCCGTGCGTTCCCCGCAAGCATTCGGGCGAAGACAAAGTCAGTGGTGCCCAGTGCGGGGCCGCGGAGGCGCTCAGACAGGCTGCAGATGATTTTCAAACCTAAAACGCGACATACCCCGCGCTTCTGAGTAAACACTCCTGCCTCCAAAGCGAGGTGAGAGTTTGTCCGTTCCCCGCTATCTATTCTTAGGAACCGTGCAACACGAGAGCCCTAGGGTTTGTTCCTTTCCATTTTTTTTTTTTTAAAGTAAAATGGCCCTCAATGCCCTCCCTGCGATCCCAGAAGTCTTCCTGGAGCTTCGTCTGCTTCTGTTTCGCTGTGCGACCGCGGCAGCGAGGATCGCCCTGCGGCCGGAGGAGCTCCTTAGGGCCGGCAAGCGTCCGCCAGCTGCCGAACAGAGAAGCCTCGCCTCGGCTCCGTCCCTCCACCACGTCCACGCCCCAGCCGCCCGAACCTCCCGACTCACTCTCCCGACCTCCCGATCGCGGCTGCAAACACAACAAAAGCACGACTCACATCGCCTTAGGCTCGAGGCTTCGTCTCCCAAATTACGGTCTCCATGCCTCAGGTTAAGTGAGCTTGTGGGGAGGGGAGGCAATGATTACTGACTAACGCCACTACGTAATAAAAAAAAAAAAAAATGCCAGGCTTGAAGATGAGACTGTTACAGGTAATTTCTGAACCTCGTTTAGGAACCCAAACAGCTCGCGTTTCAAGGAAACTGCGATTCAGCTGGTCTGGCCAGGCGTCGGGTCGCTCACCTTCTCAAGGGGAACTGCCAGCTCCGGCACGTCCTTTTCTTCTAGTTTACACACAAACATCTGATCGCTTTTCCAATACATGGCACTGCTAGGGCTGCTTATCACATACCAACTCCAGAGAGTCAGAGGCTGTCCGTGTCTGCCGATCTGGCCCCCCTCCCCCGCCCAGTGCGCTAATGAAAGCTGACACACCAAGAAGTAAGAAGGCTACAAGGCTTCGTCCAAAGAGGCCGCTGTGACCGTAGCCACTCCGATGGACTGTTCCTAAGATTCTTTCCCCAACTTCATTGAGCTCTGCCCCTCTAGGAAAAGGGAAAAAAAGTTGTTTTCCAGAGGGTGGAACCTTACATGGAAGGAGGGAAGAGTGTGTGGGGTGAAAGTCTTTTCCAGGAGGAATAGCCTCACCTCCTTCAGAAAAAATCGCCTTCCCTACAAGTTAAGATCGTTATCAGGACAAGCCAACTTACTCCAGATTTAGTATTAAAGAAGAAAAAAAAAATGAGAATGGCCAGTTAACTTTTGACTTAAAAAAAAAAAATCTGCTCTCTGCATCTGCCGTGGCTTTTTAATTCTCACTCCCTAACCAAAACCTAAACAAAGATTCAGGTTACATCTCTTTCTGCAGCAAGCTGAAAGGGGAAGCGGAGGTCTGGGTGACTCGAATGTTTTAGTCATTCTCCTGAAAAGAGCCGCTCTCCTGTCTAGCCCTGGACCGAGACGACTCTCTGGCAGCCTGGAGGCTTAGTTATCTAGAGGTTCGCACTCCCTTTGCGAAAAGTTTTCTCATTAAGATAAAGAAGTAACATCTGAGCAGCACAAAAGCTTTGCTACTAGATTTGAAATCAAGGCTACAGGAAAGACCAAAAAAAAATTATGTTGCTAATAGTATCGCTGTTTCATCCCTGGAAAAGGCCAGCTTCTGCCTCAAATTTTGGCTGCGGATTTGAGGGGTGGTCCTCAGAATACTGACAATTTTGATTAGAATTGGAGGGTGTATTTGTTTAAATAACTTCTTTATGGTATAAGTTTTACTTCATTATGTAGTGTATAAAGAGGAATTTGATAAGACTAACAATTTTTTTTTCGAATTTCCCCTTTTTAAGAAACAAAACAAAGCCTCTGAAACAGTAATATAAGACTATCTAGGAGTCTCTGTTTCTTAAAGGCCTTTAACAAAATCATATAATGTTGCTTCAATAAGATATATATTTATAATATTATCTCCTTGCCTTATTGTCTAGAAAAGGAAGACTGAGGCGTTCCCACCCAGACTCGTCAGCAGCAGGCTAGAGGGAGGACAATGGGCAGAGATAGATAGACTTGCCGGTGATAAAATGAGCCCATGTAACCGCCTGAGACCGAGCATCGACTGCAAATTTAGTTTTTCCTCTATTACATTTTTCTCCCCTAAACACGAAGGTCTCTAGAGCATTTTCCTAACGCCATTGTTTTCTTTACGTGGAGCTGCGCCCACGTTAATATTAGCTATTCCCTTGCCGGTCCTCTCTGGGAGCTCTCGTTTAAATTTACGGAGGTGCGGGGGAAGGGGACAGAATTTAAGGCTTGGGGTGGACCGACTGCTCGAAAAGCTAACTTGTGCTTGGAGAACAAAAAAACGTGTTTTTCATCAAGTGCCAAAATTACTGTTTTTGGAAAAATCCACATAATGCATTTTCCATGAAATAGCATCAGTCTCGAGATAGCTCTTCTAAATGGAGAGAGTCCTGCAGAATGTTGACTATCAGGTCGTGTATAGAGCAGAACTGAAAGTGGAATTAAAAATAAAGACCCAATTCGGCGATTTAGTTACAGTCTCTATTTGTTAAGAGTCTGAAAAATGAATCTGGGGTACTGTTTGGCTACCATCCGGGAGAATAAATCGCGCGGATCATTTGGAGATTCGGGGAGCGCTGGAGCTGTCTTGGGAAGTTAGGGCAGGGGCGCAGGCGTTCATGCGATCTTTCCACCCACCCTCGCCTAATCAGGGGGCTCTCAATCAGGTTTTCAAAATACTAATCTTGATCTAAGAGCCCCTATCTTTGCATAAGTGGAGGAAATGATTCGTTTTTAGAGGCTTTTGGGTTTGGACAAGAAGAATGATCGTCAGACATAAGAAGACCTAAAAGATTGGTCTGGCGGCCGCTTTACTCTTGGAGCCCGGCAGGACACCTACCTTTCCCAAAGGGTAATTGCTCGCACCCAGCCTTGCTCAGTAGGCCTCCGGGTGGTGAGTTTATTTCTGTGTCCCAGGTGGTATAGGCCTTCGGTCGGGGGTCGTGCTTGGAGGAGGGAGGAGGCGAGTGATGCGCAGGTGTTTGCTGTGAATGTCAGGGTTGAGCGTCCTTCTCATCCAGGGCCCAACCACCTTGTGACCCCGAGTCGAGGGCGATCATACCGAGGGGTCTTTCCTGTACAATGGCCCCAACTTCTTGGAGCTCC
The DNA here is from genome assembly GCA_006410615.1 of Neotragus moschatus. Lineage (NCBI taxonomy): Eukaryota > Metazoa > Chordata > Mammalia > Artiodactyla > Bovidae > Neotragus > Neotragus moschatus. The sequence continues at coordinate 965,797 of SJYA01000449.1, read as the reverse complement.
TGTCACACCACTTACCCAGGCTTCTCTTCGGCTCTGACAATGGAAGAGTTCGCCTGATGCTTCGCAAGAGTACTCCTTCCTATCTTAGGTATTTGTGCTAAAAGTCAGGACTCTTTTTGTCTGTGGAATGAGGGATTTTAGCTCCAACTCCAACTGAGACTAATTTTGGTCGCGAATGAGGATAGACCAAAAAAACATAATCTTGTGTGTCTGCAGGTGGGTAAGGAATCGCTGGGTTGGAGCGATTCCTACCTACTAACTTGAAATTTCTGGAATGCCCACCTCTCTTTAAATGAAAACCGGGTACCTAAGCCCACCTAGGGGGCAAACAACACCCAACCAACAGCCTTGAGGGATAGGGCTCTTTGCAAGGTTGGGAGAAAGAAAGCCAGAGACTTGGGAGTGCCTCCTGCCCCAGGCTTTGGGGCGCTCCGCTAGTTGGGAGGTGCAGGGTGTGTCCCCCTAAAGCTGGAGGGGTTCAGGGCAGGGGTCTGGGTTGAGCCAGGCCTTGATTGGAGGTCCATGGCTGGAGAGCGGTAACACCAACCCGCCCTGACCCCCACAGCTTCCACTCACCGCGAAGAGCTGCCTAATTGGGCTCTGAGCAGCTGCGAAATTTGTAATCGCCTAATAAGCCTTCCACCTCGGTAATTCTTATCAAAAGGCATAAAACTGATATTTTCACACTCGGCTTGCACCACAGGAGCCGTTTATAAACATCCTTCATCAGTGGGATGAAATTAAGCCTGCATTGACAGAGGTCTCTGGAACTCGATATTTAAAAGCAATAGATCCGAATTAGCAAATTATTACTTTAAGTAAGGAAAGTCCCCACCAACTTGACTATTGAACCTTTTGCCTTTGAGCTCCTCGCGGTGAGTAACCACATGTTTGAGAAAACTTAACCTGGAGTTTTCGCGGTACTCAGGCAATCTTCGGAATCTCGCTTCCTGAATCCGCGACCGCCCCGGCTCTTAGCCCTCCCACCAGCCTTCGACGCGCTCGAGTCAGACTTGTGTAGACATGGGGGAGACAGTGCTGGGACACGGACGAAAACACAGTCAAATGAGACGCGTCCAGGACTCCCGGGCTCGAAGGCACAGGGCCAGTACCAGCGATTGGGGCCCTGCATCTTCCCGGGCCGGCGGCTCTCGCTGACCACACCCCTACCCCAGGTATCCGCGCCAGGGATCGGTGAGAGGACGGGCGGAGGGTGGAGGGCGGAAGACCTCTGAGCGGTAAGAAGGCACTCTTCTGGGTGATTCTTGTAGTGACCTCTCTCCTCCTAGCGCTCAGCCCTCTGAAACTGCGGAGGTCACACTTGATTCAGGGTATCCTTTGATTTTTGACCACTTCGTCTGACCATTATTAATATTGATCTGGAAAAGGACTGATGGAAATAGCTTCCAGAGGTTTTTGTTGTTTTGCCCTGCCCCCGCCCCAAAATTGCCCAGGAAGCCCCGTGACTCCTCAGAGAGAGAGGAGCAGGAAATGCTCTCTCCTTGGGACTTACCGGCCCCAGGCTCCTTTCCAGACCTTGTCACCCAGTTTCCGAGGGAAAGGGAAGGGCGCGTTTATTCATGCCAGCGGAGGTCGCCCAGTGGTGGCGAGAGCCTCGGTCTGAGACCCACCTATCTCTCCCTCACTGCGGGCCAAGGCCAAGGCTGAAGGGTCTTCCCCGGGAGACTAGCTTGGTGTGCACTGGACAGCCGGGAACCACGGCGCGCAGACCCAGCCTCCTCTCCAGACCCGCTGGCAGTCTGTTACTCCAACTGCTGTCGGGTGAGCCGGCTGGGGCCACTTGTCACCAGTGGGTCTAGAAACCCACCAGCTAAAAACCGAGTTCTGCGATCGAAAGGATTGTTTGTGTAGATTCCGTGTTCCTTTCCAGGCGGTGCGCTCATCCCCTCCTCGAGCTTTCCCTCCTGAGCTTAAGTAAACTTGCGCGGTCCGCTGCGACAGGAGATAGCAGTACCATTTCTCCCAGATGGGACCGTGGTAAGAGAGGAAAGCATTAGAAGTCGTATGCAGCCCGAAATTAGGCCAGGCGCTGTCTGGGACGCTCGCGGGGCTAAATGCTACTGCACAAAGCGCAGAAGTCCACTACATCGTTGTGACATTTCCAAGCCGACAATCTCGCCGTAAGCACGCTTGTGGCTTGGAGCTGCTGATTTTATATGCATTTTATCGTTCAGAATGAGCAATAGGGCAGGACCAGTGGAAACCCGATTCTAACCTATTTCTACAGACCTCTGCCGGCACAGCTCGGTAAAAGCCAAACTAGGAGTTTGAGAGAAATAACAACTAAGTCCTTTCTCCCCAGCTTTTTATTACACATCCGAGGCCACCGAGCTAATCTAGCTTGTAGCTCACTCATCTAGAAAGAGGACGCAGGCTTCCCCTCATCCACTCCCCTCACCCCCTGTTCTTCAGGGATCCCTGAGAGTTAACAAAAACCCAGCAAGGGAGGCAAGAGAGCCAAACTTGATCCGAGTGCAAACTCCTGGGTCCCTGACGGCATTTCCTGGGTTGAGTGGGGAAGGTGGCAGGGAGCTGTGTGAGCCTCCCATTTGCAGCCTCCCATTCGATCCTGTTTTGATAAGAACTTGCAGCCCCATTGTTAGTGTGGGTGCACCCAACAAGTCCATGAAGTCTCACCCTGCAACCTCAGTGTTGAGGTTTCTACCCCCCACCCACAATGTTTCCATGTCCCATTGTTGCTTATCCGATGTAACTTGTGAAATGATAATTTGAAAGAAGTCTGCAGAATCTTGAACCATAATTTTTCATGTTAAATAACCTTCTGTAAGGATTTCTGCTGGAGGAGACTGGCTCTGGTAACTATGGCAGTGCTTTCTCCCTCCTCCCTTTCTTCCTTGCTCCCTTCCTCCTTTCCTGTCTGCTTGCCTGCCTGCCTTCATGGGAGATCAGGGTTTAAGAGCTATGTATTATACTAAGAGCACAGGTTTTGAAGTTAGTCAAACCTGTAATGGATTTTCGAGTAATGTATTTAACAACTTAGTTTGTTTTTCTCATCAGTAAAATGGGGACGACAGCGCTAATGATGTGGAAATATTTTCACCAACACATACACAGTAGCTTTTCAATGAATGTAATCTTCCACTCCTCCCTCCTCCTCCTTTGCCACCCAAGAGCTGTCTAGATGCGAGGTGTTACCAATGCTTAATTCCCCAGGTGAAGGGGTCAGACCATACTCCTAAACAACCGACGGTGATTCCAGTTGGCCATTTCGAGTAGTTCACCTGCTTGGATTCTAATGCTGGAGGTGCCTCCCAGTGCTGCTGGGGCGCTGAAGAAGAACTCACAGCTGCCAGCCACCTCTAATCAGGGCATCTCAGCCGGAGTAGGCACGAGAACAACTTTTCCTCCCACTGCTTTATTTGGGAGTTAATTTGGTGCATGTAAATGATTGACACCCTGCCTTCTGTCATTTTGCGGGAACTTCTGAATATTGTTAAAGTAACAATACTCCACTCCAGTTCTTGCCTGGAAAATCCCATGGACGGAGGAGCCTGGTGGGCTGCAGTCCATGGGGTCACACAGAGTCGGACACGACTGAAGTGACTTAGCAGCAGCAGCAGCAATATTCATAGCTGTTGCTTTTTGTCAAAAGGCGCTGAGGAACATAACCATTCTTCAATAACTTGCCAAAGGCCATTTTACCAGGTTGAGTCGGAATTCGAATCCAGACACCGAAAGCTGAGGCCGACTTTCCTTCTTAGGTACACTTATGGCTGATTTACGTCAATGTATGGCAAAATGAATACAGTATTGTAAAGCAAAACAAACTAAAAAATTAAAAATTAAAAAAAAAAAAAAAAGCCCTCCTCTTAACCATTCCGTGGTGTTGTCCTCTTTGAGGTGAGCTCAGAAAAGGACGCGTTTAATCAGTGGATTCATTTACCCCAATTCGAGACGGTTTTTTGCATAGTTTAGTTGACCTGGGTTGCAGCTCCAGCACAGGTGGTCCAGCTGTCAGCGCTTTGCCCCCGCCGGCTTCCTGCCGAGTTGCCACTGCCGGGAATCCGGTATCCAGTGGGAAAGAGCGCCCCCTTCCTTCTACTCTTCCCGGTGCGAGGTTTAAAAGCACAGAATGAATAGTTTAGAGTGTCAAGTAAACTGACCACACGGGGAAAAGAGTTGAGCTTTTAAATCGGTGGTAAAATTTTTCTCCTTTCCTTTGCAAATTACAGAATCCGATGACTAATCATCAGCGAGTGGGTCGAAACCTGGAATGAATAAGTGACCAGCGCTCTCCATTCCTCCTGCAGTGTAAAGGTCTTCCTGAACTTTTCTCTGGACACTTTGACCAAAGTTCGGGTCACTGAGTCTCCGGAGTCTGCAGAAGCCTCGGTGCCCAGCTCCAGCTGTGCAGAGTCATCTCGCTGCTCCCTGTAACACCACTACTCCGGAGAAGTCTTTAGAAGTAGTTTCCACCCTAGAGAAACAGGTGAATAAAGTTGACTCCAGCAGATCTTTGACAGCTCCAGGCTTCTGTCACTCTGGAGGCAGGAACCATGTGCTGTTCTGACTCTCTGGAACCTAGTTCAGTATGTTGGCACTGGGCAATAAAGGATGGCTTTTTTACTGAAAAAATATAAATATGTGTGTTGGCAGGTACAGAGGGTTTCATGCCTTTCTATGCATTCTTAGTTCCAGCTTCCTGTTTCTTTACAGTGGCACCTTCTTGCCTAGGACCCAAATTTTTTAATCCCTTAGAACGAGGTAAGGAAGGGCATAGATATTCTGACTATTTGAGGGACTTGCCAGGCTCCACCTTTATTCCAGGGAGAGGGACTTACAATGGCTCATTTGAACCCCTCTGGATCATCCTTCAGCCCTTCAGTGTTTGCAACTGAAAACCTACTGTGGGTGCTTCAGAGACCATCAAGGTCTGAGCCTCAGTTACAGGTGAGGACACTAATGGGACAAAGAATTGAAACATATTGGAGCCCAGAGAATCCTCCATGGGCCCACTCTTGACTACACACATGGAAATGGTGTGTGTGCTGGCCTGACCTAAGCTGATCTATGTTTTGGCTTGCCCCAGGGTAAAAAGAGAGCCTGGGGTGGACAGTCAGGATGGCAACTGAGGTCACTCAGAGCCAGATGGTGGTGCTGTCAGGCAGGCCTCCCCAGCTTGGGAAGGAGATGCATCCCTGTTTACAACCTGCAAAACTACTGAAGAACATGGAGGGGAGGCACAGGTGATGGTGTATAATCTTAAGCTAGGTAGATCCTTGTTCCACACCCCCCACCCCCACCCTGCCCCACAACCCTGCCAGGTCATAATTCTGTGCCCTGGGTGCCTCAGCTCCCTCTCTTCCCAGACCCAACCTCTCTCAAGACAGGATAGCTCTGGAGCAGAAACTGTAGCCCCAGGGGACTGTTTGACTAGGATCCTGAAGGGCTGGAAGAGATCTGTTGGCCTGGGATTACTGCACTGGGAATTTACACCAACACTAAGAGAAAAGCCCTAGGATTTTATCTTGAAAACTGGGGTCTCCTGACAGATGCACCAAGAAGATTTACAAATTTAGCCACAGCCGCTGCAGGCAAAGAAACACAGAGGAGAACAGTTTCTTCCTTTAGAAGAGCATAATCTCTCTTACTTCCTTCGAATAGCCACCCAACTCTCTGGAGGGACTCAGAGCAGCGTGTTTTGTTTTGTTTTGTTTTTTTAAAGGGTGTCTACACATCTATTACTTTTCAGAAATAACTCCTTGACTTGCTCAGCGCTTAGTGTGCCTTTATTATTTTGGGGGATTTCACAGTCACCAAAAACAGCAGGCACAATTTCTTGGGGAGCTTTATAAATAAATGCCTTTTCAAGGTGTTGTCCTCCTTTCAAAATACTTTTGCCCTGCTTCAATAATTAATTTTAGCGGTATTGTGGGGAAAACCTCTCGCATTACAAAACATCTAGATCAGCCCATGAATATCTGTCTTTTAAAGGTCAACATAGGAAAAAAAATTAGTTAATAAATTAAGCCATAATTCCCCATTCTTTATACTGTGCCCCCACTGCCACCCAGGCTGAAATATTTTTTTCCTAAAATTTTTTTGTATTTTTAGAGAGAAATATGTGCATGTATGTAGATACTAAAAATAAAGAATAGCATTTATTTTTTAGCATCACCTGTATTTAACATATGTTGTCACGCATATTCCTCACAGTCATCAAGGAGGTCTAGATATTATGTCTCACAGGTGAGAAGCCTGAAGTTTAGAGGTGACTCAAATTCTCAAGACATATTTGCAACGGATTCTAGATGCAAACCAGTTCAAAGGTGTTAACCACTGTACTATATATAGAGGATATCGAGTGAGCCCTGCTGGGTATGAAGGCCTCCCTCCTGGCCGGTTGGACATGTGGCTCCACCCTTGCTCTGGAGTCCTAGAAGCCTGAGTTCTCTTAAGAGCTGCGGGAATGGGGGACAGCAGGAGAGGCTTGAAGGACTTGACTGATGCTGTTAGTTAGGGTCCAGAAGCAGAGCCAGGGTGGGAAGGGGAGGAGGGCTAGAGGGGTAGGAAGCTGCCTGGGAGCGGGGAGGGAGAGGAGATAGATCGCGTGCTGCGAGAACACTTTTTCACCGCCAGGTCATAAATATTGTTGCATTTCCTTGGAAACCCCAAGCCCCTACGCCGCTGGGGGCTGAAGCCCTTCCCCTCCAGCAGCGGCCTGGGTTGTTCGGCCGGCGCCTGCCTTCGGAGGTGACCTCTCCGGAACGGCCCTTGGAGCCCCGCTTGTCCTCGTGGTGGTCGGGGCAAGGATCCCAGCCCCTTGGCTTTGGTTGCTGCCAGTCGGCGGCCCCAGGGNCCGCTGGGGGCTGAAGCCCTTCCCCTCCAGCAGCGGCCTGGGTTGTTCGGCCGGCGCCTGCCTTCGGAGGTGACCTCTCCGGAACGGCCCTTGGAGCCCCGCTTGTCCTCGTGGTGGTCGGGGCAAGGATCCCAGCCCCTTGGCTTTGGTTGCTGCCGGTCGGCGGCCCCAGGGCAGTCTGGGAAGTTCCTTGCCGCGCAATTCCCTGCGGCGCGGTGCACCGCGGGAGGCGCCGAGCAGATGCGCCGCGAAGGAGAGCGAGGCCGAACGCCCCTGCGACGTATCGTAGTCCCAAAGCAGCCGGGCATCCAGCGTGAACCCTCACATCATTAATCCAGTCTCCTGGAGAAGGTAGGAGGAGGGTGGCCCAGGCTCCGAGCACCGAAATGCCTACCCCAGGCCAGGCTCTGAGTTAGGCTGGTCTCCCTGATGGGTTTGACCACCGCCCTCCTTGCGCCCTTGTCCGTGGGCGGAAACCTTGGGTTTCAAATGTGAAACATTCGTCTCCTGGAATCAGATCCGGATTCTAGAGGATGTTAAGGCTTTTCTTTCCCAAGGGGATAAAAATTATCAGCGCCCGAGGAGACTCAAGGCCCAAGCCCTTCAACCCATCAACTGTCTCTGCCCATAAATAGGTAATTCTTGTTCAACCCTTCCAGTCCCCAGAGTGCACATCTTGGTATCTCACTGAAAGCTGTTACAGAAGAGAGAAAAACTTAAAAGCCAAGCCTACTATACACCAGGCCATGGGGACTTGACTAGGTCAGAACAACGTGTGCCTGAAGTGATCAGTAAAGTGGTCAGGCTCGAAATGCCCAAGTCAGGAGTGCAGGCTGGCTCCAGACAGATGTCGACCAGAGTGTTATGTCCTGTACTGCTCTTTCTCCAGGACTGGCCCCTAGGCAGGTAGGTCAAGGAACTCACCCACACTTGGGAGGGGTGGATTTGGCTTTAGGGAGGCATTTCTAGGGATTTGAATTTCTTCTACTTGGTTTTGGGTTCTGTGTCAGCCATAGAGGCCCTTGGTACTTTTAAGACTTGTGCAGTGCATGAGCAAATACTTATAACTGACCAAACACTTGTATACAGCTCTAATAAAAGGTGTGTGTGTGTAAAAGAGAGAGGAAGAGGGAGAGAGAGGGATTCTTCTGGGCTGATGAGAATATTTTCAGTTCCAAGTGATGTGTAGAGGTCCTTTGTTGTTCAGTCCCCAAGTGGTGTCTGACTCTCTGCAGCCCAATGAATCGCAGCATGCCATCTAAATTTTCGAGATTGATATAAAAACTTATTTCCTTTTTATGTGATCACTTTTTAAAAACATGCATGAAAATTTGTGTTCTTAATTCTGGCCACCCTGATAGAGGTTTAATACCAGTGCATAAGAGGAAGCCAAAGGGAAAATATTTGTATGCCAACCTTGGTCTGGAAAAATATCAGTAGCATTTCTTACTTGACAAGGAAATGCGTTTGCTCACTCTTTCCCACCCCCCTCCTTTCTTTTTCATTTGGCAAAAGCATCATTTTAAATATATATACCATGTTTATTGTTCCTGTTTGATACTTTGGTCATTTACAGCACATCTGTTTCTGATATTGTTCCTGTGTTAAGCACACACTATTGTGTTAGTAAGATTTTACACCATCTGTTTAAGAAAATTCTTGCCAGTGCTATTTGATGCCCAGTTGAACTTTAGCCAAACTTCATTTTATAATGTTCTCTTAGTCCTGAACATATATATAATACACTTTAATGAAATTATGCTTTCATACTTGCTGATAGACATCAGAAACTCATTTGCCCAGGTCAACAGCAGTTTAGCTAAATGTTAAATAGGAGGAAAAATATTAAAATAGTAAAAAAGGTTGAAAAAAATTAAGAAACAAAGCTANTAGTCCTGAACATATATATAATACACTTTAATGAAATTATGCTTTCATACTTGCTGATAGACATCAGAAACTCATTTGCCCAGGTCAACAGCAGTTTAGCTAAATGTTAAATAGGAGGAAAAATATTAAAATAGTAAAAAAGGTTGAAAAAAATTAAGAAACAAAGCTATTGAATTAAGATCAAATAGTCACCCAAATAACTGTTACACACACACACACACACACACACACACACACAAAGAATTTGGATGTGGCTGTTGGGAGTTCGTGTATGTTTCTGATGATTGATATATTTCTTCATTATAGATATTAAACTCGGCAGTTTGTATTTTTGACATTATTCCCAAAGATGTAACAACTGGTTTGAAATAATAAAGTAGAATAATGTTATAATGTGACTGTTTCACATATATATTAAATTATATTAAACACATACAAACTTTATAATTGAGCCTAACTAAAATTATATATATGTGTATGTATATATCTACATATATATATATTTTATCATGTATACACTCATAAAGGTTTTTCACTATATCATCAAAAGGTAATAGGCAATGTTGCCCACTTGAGGTCTCTTTAAAAGTAGTTATTTAGGGAATTCCCTGGTGGTTCAGTACTTAGGACTCCATGCTTTCACTGCTGAGGAACCAGGTTCAGTCAAAAGAAAGAAGTAGAGCTCTTTATGACAATTCAAAAAATATTAAAGTACTAATATCTATATTTGTTGGCTGGCATATATATCTAATAGTGGCATACTGATAAGACTGAAATTGGCTTGAAAAAAGTGATTACTGGCTATTTTCAAGTATCTTTTCTAGAACACCATACTCCTATTGATATATTTATCTATTTTGTTTACATCCAATATGTATGTGTATACTCCAGTGTAAAGCCTTCAGTTCAGTTCAGTTCAGTCGCTCAGTCGTGTCCAACTCTTTACGACCCCATGAATTGCAGCACGCCAGGCCNGTCAAAGGCTTTGGCATAATCAATAAAGCAGGAATCAAGGTTTTTCTGGAACTCTGTTGCTTTTTCCATGATCCAGCCAATGTTGGCAATTTGATCTCTGGTTCCTCTGCCTTTTCTAAAACCAGCTTGAACATCTGGAAGTTCACGTTTCACATATTGCTGAAGCCTAGCTTGGAGAATTTTGAGCATTACTAGCATGTGAGATGAGTTCAACTGTGCAGTAGTTTGACCATTCTTTGGCATTGCCTTTCTTTGGGATTGGAATAAAAAATGACCTTTTCCAGTCCCGTGGCCACTGCTGAGTTTTCCAAATGTGCTGGGATATTGAGTACAGCACTTTCACAGCATCACCTTTCAGGATTTGGAATAGCTCAACTGGAACTCCATCACCTCCACTAGCTTTATTCCTAGTGATTCTTTCTAAGGCCCTCTTGACTTCACATTCCAGGATGTCTGGCTCTAGATGAGTGACCACACCATCATGATTATCCAGGTCATGAAGATCTTTTTTGTACAGTTTCTCTGTGTATTCTTGCCACCTCTTCTTAATATCTTCTGCTTCTGTTAGGTCCATACCATTTCTGTCCTTTATCGAGCCTGTCTTTGCATGAAACGTTTCCTTGGTATCTCTAATTTTCTTGAAGAGATCTCTAGTCTTTCCCATTCTGTTCTTTTCCTCTATTTCTTTGCATTGATCACTGAAGAAGGCTTTCTTATCTCTTCTTGCTATTCTTTGGAACTCTGCATTCAGATGCTTATATCTTTCCTTTTCTCCTTTGCTTTTTGCTTCTCTTCTTTTCACAGCTATTTGTAAGGTAATTTGACATGATTTTATGTGAAGTTAAAGTACAGAAATAGAAACCATAACACTTGGGTTAATAAACTTCTGACATTCATTCCCCAAAATCAGCTTTCTTCAGTTGACAAAAACATGTCCTTTGATTTGAGTTCTGCCAAAAACAGATTGTCACAGCCTTTTGATTTTTACCTGGACAGACTGTTTTTATGGCAGGTGATATGAGCAGAGATGTGTCCATTAGATAACTGCTTAGGGGTGTACAGTCTCTTTATGTTTGTTTCTTTAGGAAAACAAACTTTGTTTTCATATATTTAATTTCTAATAAAATGTATCCATAATAATTGACATTTTTAAGCAAGAGAGTTGGAATTTAGTACTCTTTTACTGTGAGATAGGTCTAATTATAGAACTGGAACCAGCCTAATAGCATTTCCCTATATATACACTTCATCAAAATCTACATTCTCTTTAAACTATTTATTTAGATGTCTCAAATGTAACCTGTAAACCTCTTTAAATAACTGATGTTAAACCTTATGAATCTTCATACGTCTGGTTCCAATTAATCTGTTTAGACTATTTAATGGATAAAATAACAAACCTAATTTTGTCAATCTGGAGTTCTGTACCGACATTCTATGTGCCTCTTTAAGGTCTAATGCCTTTTCCTATACATATCTAATCCATAGTTATCCTCATGTAAAACCTGGGATTAGAAGAGAAATTAACTATATGCATTTTCTTAGAAGACTGTTTTTCAGCTTAATCAGTATAAAAGTGAGTTGGTCTCAAAATTATGTCACTGATTATTGAAAGGAAACCATGTACATCTTTGTGAATTGAATTCATCAGGTATCTACAAGGTACCAGGTGCTGTGGATACAAAGAAGAGTAAGACATGGGTGATCCTTGCTCTCAAAAAATTCCCAGTCCACTGAGACTGACAAAAATAGAACTAGCTCCTTCCTTCAATTCTATTATTGCCTATTCCTTGGGCTTCTAATTGATAAAGTGTCAGATGATCTTATCATAATACTTTGTATAGGCTTTTAAATTTTAAAAATCATTCAGAGAATTTATATGGAATGAAAGTGAATGAATTTATATGGAATGAAAGTGAATGAATTTATATGGAATGAAAGCAAACTACCCCCAGAAGGCTATATGGCTTCTGAGATAACCAATACTTTTGGTACTTTTTCAGCTGTGGGAAAAGGACAAAATTAGCAATGTTCCTGAAACATCTGCTCAATTATGTTGAGTCTTACATCATAAATCCTCAGTCTGTTGTAGAATCTGTTGAAAGAGTAGTAGTAGACACCATACTGGAGCTAGAGAAAACGTTTAGATTTGTTCAGTTCCAAAATCTGGAACAGCTCCTTTCCTCACACTTTATTCATCTCCCCTACAAAATAATCTTAGATTTTATCACTGAAAACTTTTACAGATGATTGGGAGGGGAGAGAAGGATTCTACAAAGATTATCATTTACGGCAACAGATGATTGAAGTCAATATTTGCTATTTTTTCCAACATATATTTGCTAATTTGGGGAATTAATTATTCCAAAACTGCATGGCAGAGTTTATTTTTCATATAAACAAATTGTGGATTAAGTATTTAGCAGAACTTTGTTATGAAAAAAAAAGTTGAATGCTTTTGTTTATAGAAAGTTTTGTTGGGAATATAGAGTAAAAAGAGGTAAAGCTTCCTTAGTATGTCAAAGAATTATAGTCATTAATTTTAATTACTCTCTCTAATACTTTTAGAAATTAAAGTTTACTGTTCTTCTTTTACGTACATTGATGAAAAATATCAGGAGAGAAGAAGCTATCATCTGATTGAATTAATTGAGTGCCTTTTACCCTTGAGGAAACATTGCATTTTAATTTTCTTTTGTTTAATTATGGTTTTTGAAGTCTATACTATGTATCTTTTCTTTTAGAGGATATTGCATCTCTAACACTCATAGATCTATTGATGTGATCAGTTGATTCCTACTGGCTGTTGTCACACACTTCATTTCTGATTCTCTTTATTTTCCTTAATTCCTTGCTTCTTAAGAAGACAGAATGCTGATGTGAAAGCTTTTACAGTTGGAGTCTGCTTACCTGTATCTCAGTTTTAGCTCCTGTTCTTTTTTAGTTAGTTGTATGGTTGCTGTTTGTTATTGTTCTGTTGCTCAGTCGAGTCCAACTCTTTGTGACCTCATGGACTGCAGCATGCCAGGCTTCCCTGTCCTTCACCATCTCCTGGAGCTTGCTCAAACGCATGTCCATTGAGTTGTTAATGCCATCTAACCATCTTGTCCTCTATAGTCCCCTTCTCTTCCGGCCTTCAATCTTTCCCAGCATCTGGGTCTTTTCCAGTGAGTCAGCTCTTCACATCAGTTGACCAAAGTATTGGAATGTCAGCTTCAATATCAGTCCTTCCAATGAATATTCAGTGTTGATTTCCTTTAGGACTGACTGGTTGGATCTCCTTGTAGTCCAAGGGACTCTCAAGAGTCTTCTCCATCACCACAGTTCAAAAGCATCAATTCTTCAGTGCTCAGCCTTCTTTATGGTCCAGTTCTCACATCCATACATGACTACTGTTGTGTCTTGTTGAAATCACTTAACTTTCTAAGCCCTAGCATCTGTAGTTTGGGGTGGGAGAGATCAGGGTCTTCAGAATAAGTCATCATTGAAAATTTTTCTAGCTTTTAGAGGTAAGTCACTGTTTATAGATTTTTAAGAATTTTTCTCAAACCAGCTTTGAAATATGTTATGTAGTTCTCCAAAAGGAAATTTTTCTTCACGTTATAATCCTGTTTAAGAGTATCATCATGTTATAGTTATTTACTGAAATCAAGTTGAGACTGAACTCTGATTTCTAACCTGCATCAGTTCCTTCTACAAAGCTAGATAAAATTATCTTAGAAGTTAACTCCAACTCCAACCCAGAGTATGGACCCAGTGTAACAGAATGAGAAATCCCCAAACAGGCTTCCTCATTCTCCTGTTTCTTTTCACTCAACCTTTAAAACCTAGTTTAAATGCTGCCTTCTCATTGAGCATTTCCATTCACGTTGGAGGTGGATTTCTCTTTTCTTTGAGCTGCATATTCATCAAATCGGGAAGTTGCTTGGCAATATAATTGGTGTCTGTTGTAGGCACAGCTGAATGTGATTCTTCTAGTGCTATAGCTCTGGCATTCTGTTTTTGGTGAATCATCCTTAGACTTTGATGTTAAATAAATCCTGGTAATAATGCAGATGAAGCAGAGCTAGGCACTGGTAAGGTGATCTGATAGATCATTTGTTAATTAGCTCAACATATTTGACTTCTCTTGTTAATTTCTAGGACACTTCTNAGCTCTGGCATTTTGTTTTTGGCGAATCATCCTTAGACTTTGATGTTAAATAAATCCTGGTAATAATGCAGATGAAGCAGAGCTAGGCACTGGTAAGGTGATCTGATAGATCATTTGTTAATTAGCTCAACATATTTGACTTCTCTTGTTAATTTCTAGGACACTTCTCTCCCATCATGAGTGTGACATGTACTTTTTGGTTTGTTTCCTGGTGATCATAATGAATTTGGAGTGAAATGGCCATCCTCAATTCAGGGCTCCTTAGTTGATGTTTGTAGGGCAGCAGAATAAAGTCAAGGATGAAGACTGTGGCCATGGGAGAGACTAAAGAAAACTAGGACACTGTAGGCTTGGTTTGGAGTGTGATGATGTTTTACTTTCCAAAATATAAGTTAAAAAAAAAAAAACTGTCCAGTGTATTTCCTGACATTAATTATGGTGATAAAAACATTGGCATGGCTACTGTTTCTTGAGGTGATGGACAACTCAGTAGCAGCTCAGTAGAACAGAAGTCTCATCGACCTGACTGGCTGAGATCTGTAACCCATTTGACAGCTCCAGAGGATTACTTCCATTCTCCCCAAGGTATAGGTTATTTCCATGTAAAATAATTCCATCTATGTATTTTAAATGCTATAGTATTATGCATGGATTGATCTAATTGATTATCAATATCTGTTGCCAAATATTAAAAAGTGAGAGGGATAAACATTAAAATTGCCTTACTAACATCTGTCCTACTCTTTGTACCACTGTAGTAGCATGTAGTTTAATCAGGATTGATTCTAAACCTAGGTCCAGGAATGGAAAACTAATGGAGGTAAGCCTGTTGTCACTGAGATTTTTAATAATTGAATTATAATTAATCAAAAATACTATATTTGTTTCCAGTGTGCAGCTTGACTGTGATTAATTCAGGGATGGCTACAGGAAATTAAACTCCATGAAGATATGTAATCTGTTTTGCTCATAGCTGTATTCCCAGTGCTAAGTCTCTTCAGTCATGTCTGACTCTTTGTGACTCTATGGACTGTAGCCAGGCTTCTCTGTCCATGGGATTCTCCTTTTCCAGGGGATCTTCCTGACCTAGGGATCAAATCCAGGCCTCCTGCATTTCAGGTGGATTCTTTATTCACTGAGAATAGTACCTGACATACAGTAGGTAGTCAGTGACTTATTTCCTGAAAGAAAAAATGAAGCAAGGCAGTCTGATCAAAATGATTTGGGGGCATTTTGTTTGATCCTCAGAATTTGGGGAGAGTCCCTATTTTCCATAGATATTATCTCGGAAGCCTGTAGCAAATGTATATATTTTGAGGCCATGAAAGAAATGCCCAAAGATGGAACTGACATATGGAGGAGCTGCTGCTGCTGCTAAGTCACTTCAGTTGTGTCCGACTCTGTGCAGCCCCATAGATGGCCGCCCGCCAGGCTCCCCCATCCCTGGGATTCTCCAGGCAAGAACACCGGAGTGGCTTGCCATTTCCTTCTCCAATATAAGGAAGAGAGAGGAGGGCAAAGCTGAGAAAATGAGTGAGAAACAGAGCCTCTCTGTTAACCTGTACCTCTTGTTCAAACTACCTTGAATTAGATGTTTTTAGTTTGACCAAGAGCATCCTAAATGATATATTTTGAACAGTTCAAGGTATATGACAAAGAACAACTAGCACAATGATTAGCTCTTTTCCTGAGCTAATACTGAGTTTTTAAAACTCAGGAAAAGAGCTAATCATTGTGCTAGTTGTTCTTTGTTATGTACTTTGAACCATTCACCATCAGACAATCTTCGACTGAATTAGAGTTTTTGGTAAAAACATCAAGACATATGAAATCTTAATAGTTTTCATGTTCTGGATGAGCCAGACTGCCTTTAAAGAATCAAATAATTTTTAAAGTATAATGAATTTTTTCTAAATCCATAGGTGTATTGAGTGTTAAGTAATGCATTCAGTTCAGTTCAATCACTCAGTCATGTCCAACAATTGGCAACCCCATGGACTGCAGCACATCAGGCCTACCTGTCCATCACCAACTCCCAGANTACATGTGAGATGAGTGCAGTTGTGCAGTTATGTCTAAGTTATGACCAACTTAGCATATTAAAAAGCAAAGACATTACTTGGTCAACCAAGATCTGTCTAGTCAACGCTATGGTTTTTTCAGTGGTCATGTATGGATGTAAGAGTTGGACTATGAAGAAGGCTGATGCCGAAGAAATGATGCTTTTGAACTGTGATGTTGGACAAGACTCTTGAGAGTCCCTTGGACTGCAAGGACATCCAACCAATCCATCCTAAAGGAGATCAGTTCTGAGTATTCATTGGAAGGACTGATGTTGAAGCTGAAACTCCAACACTTTGGCCACCTGATGCGAAGAGCTGGCTCATTTGAAAAGACCCTGATACTGGGAAAGATTGAGAGCAGTAGGAGAAGGGGACGACAGAGGATGAGATGGTTGGATGACATCACCGACTCAGTGGACATGGGCTTGGGTGGACTCCAGGAGTTGGTGATGGACAGGGAGGCCTAACGTGCTACCGTTCATGGGTTCACACAGAGTCAGACATGACTGAGTGACTGGACTGAACTGAACTGAGATGAGTGCAATTGTGCAGTAGTTTGAACATTCTTTGGCATTGCCTTTCTTTGGACTTGGAATGAAAATTGACATTTTCCAGTCCTGTGGTAATGCATAGAAAACTGAATATGTTCCATATAGATAAATTCTATTTCATGGCTTTTCCCCTGATTTTGGTATAATAAAAGCACGTGTATTTACACAGTGGTATATACATAGTGCTGAATAAAAGATTTGAAGTGGCTTTAAACTAGCTGTAATATAGAAAATAGCTTACATATCAGAAATAAATCGTCTCATTATCTACCTTTTTTGTTATATATTTAAGACCTGTTTTTAAAATTATTAAGTCTATAGTCTAATTGAAGCCTTAGGTTCTCTTCTGAAACATAGTTACTAATTTTTAACACAAATCTATAGTGGTTGAAGCTGTCTATAGTTTTCATTCCATATGATAGACTATTAATAACTCAAAATTTAGGCCTTTGTCATACCTTGGTTATACATATTCAGATTAATTTTGGTTTTAAAAAACTTTGAGTGTGACAGTTACAAAGATTGCTAGTTTGAGATACCTGCACTAGGTCTTTAAAAAATCTGAAGTTAGAGTTGAAGACGCAGCTGTGCTACTTACTAGCCTTCTGGACCTTTCTATGCTTCAGTTTTTATTTAGAAAATTAAGATACTAATGACTTCTTGGACTATCGTAGAGGGTCATTGTGATGATCAGATGAGATAGTGTATCAGAGATGTCTATTAAAGTGTAAAGCAATAAATAACTCTTATGTAACCTTATGAGTTTCTAAAGCATAAATTGTGGGACCATATTCTAAATGCAAACAAAAAATGATAAAGGCTTATTAACACTTAGGAATGTAATGAGGAAATCTGAAAATGGTTTCTATTGTAATTCATTTCTAAACTCAGGTGACTTGATTTTGGTAGGTAGTGTGCAACCTAGTGGTTTAGAACTTCTTATGGATTTTTAAAGTGTTTTTTTATAAGACAAGATCCAAAAAGACTTCCTACTAAGAGAAGACACTTTGGGAAGTCATTGTGGAATGGCAGATGAAACAGTGCTTGAACTAGAAAGTTACAAACCTAGAAACATTGCTTTCCTCCTACAGGCCATGACCCTATGAAGCTGGTGGCTCTAGTTTTAATTAAAAGAGAAACAACAACCAACAAACAACAACAACAAAAAAAAAACCTGATGATCTGTGTGGAAGAATTTTTTTTTTAAATTTCAAAAGCAAATGAACACTGTTTAGAAGTTGCTGGCTTCAGAGTTAGTTTTAAGTCCTAGAATGCCTAATCTTAAGTATTTACTACCTATCTCACTTTCAGCACAAACATGCTACTTACAAAACTGTATTGCAAAGAGATTTTCCACATCTGTCAATTATTTATAGCTACTAGCTAATCTGGCAGTTTAGATCAGAGAAAATCAAAATAGCTTGTTTATCATGGTACAGCTGAAGCTTCCATTTTTAGGAAAGTGTTTTGTACTTCTGCTAAGTCACTTCAGTCGTGTCCCACCAGGCTCCCCCGTCCCTGGGATTCTCCAGGCAAGAACACTGGAGTGGGTTGCCATTTCCTTCTCCAACGTATGAAAGTGAAAAGTGAAAGTAAAGTCGCTCAGTCGTGTCCGACTCTTAGCAACCCTATGGACTGCAGCCCACCAGGCTCCTCTGTCCATGGGATTTTCCAGGCAAGAGTACTGGAGTGGGGTGCCATTGCCTTCTCTGTTGTACTTCTGAATAACCATCAAATCACCAATTCTACCATATTTACTTTACAAAATATTTTTGAGCTGTTGGATATGTAACTCAGTCGTTAATTCAGAGTGTCTGATAAAGGATTTAGGTGTTTTTTTTTACTCCTGATTTGGAGTATTGCCTTTTTTCTTTACATTGAGTTACTGTTCATTTGGTTTTTTGCTTTCCAATTTATGGATTTACATGGGGCAGATATTCCTCATAGGTTACTTTTGCTTGTTTCCTAATAAATAAAGAATATAATAGAATAAATTTTGAGGTTATTTAAATTTTGATGTTGTAAAGAGAGAAAAATTATGCATATTTGTATTTCAAAGTAAAGCATAGTAGTCTCTTGTTTTTGTAAACATCTCTTAAAATGTACATCTGCCTTAAATAGAACCAAGAGGCAATTAAAAACTACAACTTTAAAACTTTTGAAAATGATGAAATTCAGGGGGTAAATATTATATTACTGATATTTGTTAGCCAGATATTCAGAATGAGTCAGGCTTAAACTCTGCTGGTTGAAAATTTCTAGATGAATGTGTTCCATTCATCTAGATCCTTCTCACTAATTGTGGGGAAAGTGAAAGTGAAGTCGTTCAGTCATGTCCAACTCTTAGTGACCCTATGGACTATAGCCTACCAGGCTCCTCTGTCCATGGGGTTTTCCAGGCAAGACTACTGGAGTGGACTGCTATTTCTTTCTTCAGGGGATCTTCCCAACCCAGGTATCGAACCCGGGTCTCCCGCATTGCAAACACGCGCTCTACCATCTGAAGCACAAATTGTGGGGAGTGTGTTTCAAAAACTTTATAATAAATGTCTCTGTCTTCAGTATTTGCCTCTCTTTCACTTAGACTCTGGTCTTGCAGTCTTTAATGGTGAGATTAAGTGGGGAAGCATGCAGTTCTGTAACATGGGGACTGAGTTCCAGAGCACACACTTAGGGTGAAGGCCTCTTCTGGAATTGTGGGGTACTTTGTATTTTGGTTTGGGTTCTTTTTACAATTTGCTCATACAAGGTCTACCAACTGGCTAACTCTTAGGCTATCTAATGGTCAGCAGTTGTGGTGGCAATAGGTAATTGACCAAAGACATATGTGTTAGTATTTATAAAAACTTTCAAGAATATTGGTGGTTTTTAAAGTATTCTATTAGAATACAGAACGTGCAGTTTTAAGCATGTTCACTGCTGACCCTTTTAGGTTAGGGTTCTAGTAGCTTTTCTTTTTCTTACCAGTAAAAATTCCCAGGTGACCTGGGAAAGAACCTACCTGCCAGTGCAAGAGCCATCAGATATGTGTGTTTGATCCCTGGGTCAGGAAGATCTCTGGGAGGAGGGCATGGCAACCCACTCTAGTATTCTTGCCTGGAGAATCCCATGGATAGAGAAGCCTGGTGGGTCACAGAGTCAGACATGGCTGAAGCAACTTAGCATCCAGTAAAATTTTAAGTATAGGAAAGTGCTTTATTACAAACTGGGCACTTTGCAAGTAAATACTAATTTGACTCACTTAAAATGTTCACAATAGCTATTTCATATCTTTTAAGTTCCATGAAATTTGGTGGATAAAATACCATTATTTGTCTTCCAACCAGTACTACTGTTAGGTCTACAGAGGATATTATAGTTTAATCAGCGTTTTGTCTCTAGAAAGTATAGCTAAGCATCTAGGGGGAAGGGAGAATAAACTAAAGATAATGTCACACTGAAGTTTAACCTATTTTGGCTGCCTAGCCATTGTATCTGTTGCTCAACATGACTGATTTGTTTTTTGTTTTTGTTTCTCAAGAGAACACCAAAGCCAAAGTCTCAGCAAGTTTGAATTATAAGTAAAACATCTCAAATTTTACAGCATTTCTTTCTTACTCTTCTCCTTGCTAAGTCATGTCCGACTCTTTGTGACCCCATAGACAGCAGCCCACCAGGCTCCCCCGTCCCTGGGATTCTCCAGGCAAGGACACTGGAGTGGGTTGCCATTTCCTTCTCCAATGCATGAAAATGAAAAGTGAAAGTGAAGTTGCTCAGTCGTGTCTGACTCTTAGCGACCCCATGGACTGCAGCCTACCAGGTTCCTCCGTCCATGGGGTTTTCCAGGCAAGAGTACTAGAGTGGGGTGCCATTGCCTTCTCCACTCTTCTCCTTGGAGAACAGGAAAATATTTAAAATGCTAATGTTGGTAAAGCATCTTGTTTTAAATTATTAAAGAGAAATGCGAAATAGTTATCTATGAATGACTAAAATAATAGCAGGAATAACCAAAATTTCATTTAAATTACACAAATGATGAGTTGATTCTTTTTCCACGTGGAAAAAAATTCACACCAATTGCATTGTAGAAAATGTTATTATAGTACTTTTAGAAGATTGATCATAATATTTTGAATTTATTATCTATGAATGTATAAAAGTAAATCATCAGAATTACAGTGTAAGTAAGGTAGATTTTAATAGACTCTTAGTTCCAAGTATATTTTCACTCCATTTTTGATAAAGAATTTGGGAAGTGAGCCTTCACTCAAGGTTGAATAGCAAGGAGTTTCAGTATTTTTTTGTTGGTTTACTAATATCTTGATTTTCCATGTTAAGCTACTATTATGGTGAAGGGAAGATAAACATATTAAAGCCACAAAGATTAACTACTGATCTAGCAAAGTAAAATATTTTCTGGGAAAAATAATATTAAAACAAGTACTTCAAAGAATTATGATATATTTCTTTGAATAATTTCTGTATAGACCATTGAAATAGTTACCAAAATGAAATTGAAAAAAAAAAAAGAAATGAATCTGTTCCAAAATGTTCAAAGCCAATATTAAAGCAAAAAAAAAAAAGACCAAGAAACTTGACATAGGCAGTTTGAATTAATTGATATTTTCAATCAAGCTACAAGGACATTGCAATTTTGTTTTCTTTTGTGTTTCATAAGGTGTGCTAGCACTGGATATATTTTTATATTTTCTAATTTGAAATAATGAGTTATGTTTAGACAAAGTAACAGTGCATTTGGAGTTGGACCTTTACTTTTTATTTTCTTAGCTGCATTCCATCTGTTTTGTCTAAGGCATGTTTCCAGCATTTTCATGATGTTCTTTGTACACAAAGTTCTTCGATGTATGTGAATCAGAGTAGATTTGTTTTGTATTTGACTTACTTTGGAGTCAGTGTAAATAAGGTGGATTTTAATAGACTCTTAGTTCCAAGTACATTTTCACACCATTTTTGATAAGAATTTTGGAAGTGAGCCCTCACTCAAAGTTGATTACAGTAATAAAAATGTGTAACTTTGAGCCAGAATAGTTGTTTATGAACTATTTGATTTAATTAATTATAATAGATATATAGATATGACTTCATTTTTTAGGACTATTAACCATTTTGCACAATAGATATAAGCATGTAGTGCTATGTTAAGCAGGCTTTTTAAAATGAAGATAAATCAGAAAAAATATTTTGAGACTAATTAAAATTATTTTATTGTTTTCTAACTGTAAGTATGATATATATACTCACTATAAAGTTAAAATACTAACCATATAAATTAAAACATACAATATCTCATAAGCAGACTGGGTTACATTTTAAAATGGTAAAAGATTGTTTTTCACTTCATTAGATCTCATGGAAATTGTGGAGATTTTTAAAATGTATATTGTTGATTTCACTATTAATGAGAAAAATGACTCTGATTTCAGCCAGTAAAATTTAACATGTGAACATATTTGTGTGGAACAATGAAATTTTTCCAGTCTTTTATGAAAGAAATTAGGGAGCACCATATGTTGAAGTTACATTAAATGAGTGCTGAACTTTGACTAATTTATTACTAAGAGAGAATAAGTTAGTTTTAATTTGTAGCATATTTTTTTAACCAGAAAGAATGATCTAAATTATTTGTAATTGCTTTATTTCTGGAAATAATCTGGATTGTTTTGGCAAGATTTTACCTAATGCATTCTAATATGTATGCTCGGTTAAACTCTTATGAGAGGAACATTTATGGGTAGAGGTGCTTCTTAGTGCTTCCCAGGTGGCGCTAGTGGTAAAGAACCTGCCAGCCAAGGCAGGAGATCTAAAAATATGAGTTGGGAAGATCTTCTCCTGAGTCTGGAAGATCCCCTGGAGGAGAGCATGGCAGCCCACTCCAGAATTCTTGCCTAGAGAATCCCATGGACAGAGGAGACTGGCAGGTTATAGTCCATAGGTTTGCACAGAGTCAGACATGACTGAAATGACTTAGCACACAGGCAGGGTGCTTCTTATGTGGAAATTGTTTTTCATTAGCCAGCTTGGTTACCAATAAATTGAAAGAAATACATTTTGATGATCAAATTCTTTTCCCAAATAAAATTTTAAATATATTTTGATTCAAAATTTGCTCAACTCCCCAATGCATCAAAATGAGAAGGCATAAATAATAATTTAGTTAGCTTTTTATAATTTACAAAATAATTTTCAAAATATATAATATAATTAAATGAAATTATTTAAAAAGACTTTGTAGAACCAGAAAGATAACTCATTATTTGACACTTTTGTTTAGTCATAGTAAGTGCTTATATTGACCTAGTATCCATATCTTTGATTAAAATAACTTTCTTTTATAATCTTGAGTATTTTTGTAAAATTTACTTCCTACTGTTAATGTAATGGATGGAAGAGTTTTGCCAAATTTGTTTAGATTTTTATCCATTAAAAGAAAAATAATTGTTTGAAAACTTGTTTGCGTACTTTTGCTCTTCTATAATTAAGGATTCTATAGAGACCTGTAGTTGATACTATACATTGTTTCTTATCTTCTGTAAATACTTTTATTCTTAATAGGCTGTAAAAGAAATTCTCATATTAGTGTCCAGTATAGCAGTATCTCTGTACCTTCACAGGTTTTCTTAAATGGAAACCCCAGATATATTACCATTATTATTTTATATTTTATAGTTATCCTTAGTCTTTAAAGCAGCAAAAGATAGGTAATGCACTTAATCTACTTTCAGAAAAACCTTTTTAAACTCTGAAATTTGCAGTTGGTAATCATGTGAGTGGAAGTTNCAGTATAGCAGTATCTCTGTACCTTCACAGGTTTTCTTAAATGGAAACCCCAGATATATTACCATTATTATTTTATATTTTATAGTTATCCTTAGTCTTTAAAGCAGCAAAAGATAGGTAATGCACTTAATCTACTTTCAGAAAAACCTTTTTAAACTCTGAAATTTACAGTTGGTAATCATGTGAGTGGAAGTTAGTATTTCTTAAAGGAGAACACTCATGAATAATTTATATAATATTATTTTAGTAAAATTTAAAATAGTTCAGTGAATTTTTTATGACTATGATATGTTAAATAAAATGTCTCGGGTATTCTTTAAACAATACATTTTCTAACAGGTTGAAATAAATTTGCAATGAATGTGACAAAATATTGATAATTTGTTCAATAAAGAGCTCATTGTGGTGTTGGAGAAGACTCTTGAGAGTCCCTTGGACTGCAAGGAGATCCAACCAGTCCATCCTAAAGGAGATCAGTCTGAACTGATCTGAAAGAGTTCATACAANCTCTGGGATTAGCAAATCCTAAAGATATGTCATGCCAGTAAATATGAAGGTCATTGTACTCTTGCTAGAAGTAAAACTTGATTCTACTTTTAACAATATGTAGCAAACAAGCTTTATAAAATGTTTATAATGAAGTATTTTCCCTTTTTGTAGTCTATGTAAAGGATATAATATAAAAATTTTCACTAAGGCTTATACTCTAGGATGTTTACCTCAGCCTTTTGTATATAAAGGAAAAATTGTAAACAAACTAAATTCTCAGGGACATGGTTAAATAAATTATGCTTCATTCAAATGAATGAAGCTCATGACAATGAGCTCTTTACTGAACAAGTTATCAATACTTTGTCACATTCATTGAAAATTTATTTTGTTAATGAAATGTAGTCATTAACAATAAATAAAAATGAGTTTATTGTCTTATAAAAAACTTCTGATGTGTTAGATGAGAGAAATTGGATGCAAAAGTAAATATACAAAATGATTTATGTTATAATNTGAAGCTCATGACAATGAGCTCTTTACTGAACAAGTTATCAATACTTTGTCACATTCATTGAAAATTTATTTTATTAATGAAATGTAGTCATTAACAATAAATAAAAATGAGTTTATTGTCTTATAAAAAACTTCTGATGTGTTAGATGAGAGAAATTGGATGCAGAAGTAAATATACAAAATGATTTATGTTATAATGAAAGAAAAAAGACTGGAAGGAAATTTGACACAATGTCATTGCAGAAGGAGAAAAATTATGGGTGTTTTATCCCCTACTACTTTTTTATTTACTACTACTAACCAGTGAAAAATATCTTATTTTTAAGTTAGGGAGGAGGGACCTTAGAAAAGCTCATATCCTTTGCCTCAGCTATGTCTGTGTCATATCTAGAAATCTATTCTGAGGAAATAATCCTAAATATTAACTCAGATTTGTACAAAAGCAGTATAGCTTTTTTTTGCTGTTTATTAATAATTGCTATTTGAATCAAGCAAGATAGTCAGAATATTTGAATAATTAATATATGGTATTTATTTCTATAATGGAATATTATATAGTTATTAAAGTTGTTTTTCTGAAGAAGTTTTCAAATGGGAAGATTTTATGATATAGTATGATCCTGTCACTGATTCAAGTTGATGTTTGACAGAAACCAACATAATACTGTAAAGCAATTATCCTTCAATTAAAAATAAATTAAGAAATAAAATACAACAATAATAGCAGAAAGAAGGCTAGCAAATGTGCCTGTCAGTATGGTTTCATCCTTCTCGCTATATCAAAATTCCATCGTATCATGGATAACTGTTTAAAATGACTATCAGAGATGAGTCTTATTTTGCATAAAAGTGCAGTCTCGTGAGGGAAAGTGTAGAAGGTGGCTGTTTCAGTGTCTTAACTCCATAACACATGGAGATATTAATGATGCCTGCTGTGGTGTTAAAAGTATAGCAAACTCTATTTCAAACAATATAGGATAATGTTGGACCCTTCCTGGTAAATAGGTAGGAAGATAGACCTACCTAATAGCTTCCATAGGTTGCAGCTGGTTACAGAGTCTGGAAAAATTTAGATGTTCTTAATAAATAATAATTCTTCTACCCATCTATCATGCCAGGGATGGCTGACAAGATCAACCTTTCACAGCTTGTTCATATTTCTATGGTGATAGAATTATCAGAAGTATAATCTTGGAATGTCAAGCACATTAATAAACATGATTTTCAGAATGTGTCAGTGGTCATATTTAAGAACTAAAATACTTGTGTTTTTGAAAAGATTTAAAAGGGAAATTTGGGCAAAAGGAGTACATAAAATAATTTTGCTTCATTTTAAAAATCCATTTCAAATAAAAATATATAGTACTATAATAAGCAAGATGCATCTACTCACATAAAATATCTTAATTTGAAAGTACTATATCCCTACTTATTTCTGTCTTAGTCACTCTGTTCATAGATGAATAAATGTATGCTATAAACATGTGTTCATTTAAAATATATATTCACATAAATTCACTTTAGCTAACCACAGGCCTTCCTATCTCATTTCAGAAGCATAAAAAAGATTTAAACTACCCATGTTACCTAAATCAGCTTTATTTCTTTTTAAAGGAATAACAGATCTTGAAAAGAAACATGGTTTCTTATAGGGGTGAACCAAGATTTTTGAGAGCTCACAAATATCTAGTGGGGGAACTTATAAAAGAAATACCTGTTGTTACATGTCACAGCAATCACAGCATTTTTTTTCTCAAATTTAGTTCCATTTTCTGTCTTTCTGCCAAAAAAAAAAAAAAAAAGAAAGACCTGAATCAATGTAAAAAGTCCCATCCGTAACTCACCAAAAGCAAAAAACCAAAAAACAATTTTGTTCATATGATATTTCCCTTGAGGTCTTAATCGGTTTAGTCTGTAGGATTTCCTTTTTGGGTGACATTATCANATTAAAAAAAAAAAAAAAAAAAAGAAAGACCTGAATCAATGTAAAAAGTCCCATCCGTAACTCACCAAAAGCAAAAAACCAAAAAACAATTTTGTTCATATGATATTTCCCTTGAGGTCTTAATCGGTTTAGTCTGTAGGATTTCCTTTTTGGGTGACATTATCAGAAGAAATTACCCTGTAGCATTACCTTTGGTCAACGAGATTTGACAGGCTTTCCTTCTCTCTCATCTGCATCTAAGTGAAAGTTGCAAGCAGTTCCCTGAGACAGGAAGGTGTCGTCTAGACGTGACCCTTTGAAGTTTCTTTTACTTCCATCTTCAGCTCACTGCAGTTTCATTTTGGAGGGTCATTGGCCTTAAACACTCAGAATCTGTGGACGATGCTGCTTTATTTATTATAGCCATTTACTGTAGTACTCTGTGCTAGAGAAAAAGTGAGGCTAGCTGTAGAATTTGCCTGGAATTCATTCAGTATCACCCTTGCTAACCCTTTCTTGGGCAGTGGCTTCAGGTCAGGGAAGAATACAGGGAGAAGCTGGGAAGAGAACTTTGCAAATTGGGAAGGACAAGGGAGGGCATCTCAGTCATGCAATAGTAATTTTTTGTTCGTTTTGTTTTTCTGAGGACAGAGCATTCCTTGAAAATTTGCAGTTTAAAACTGGTAATAATAATTACAGAAAAGAATGATGCTTCAGCCAATTTCTTACCTAATTTTAAAAGCTTGCATTTTTTGGTTGTTTTTCTCCTTACATTTTCTCCTTTGGTTGTTTTTCTCCTTAACTATAAAGTAATATAGTTAAATTCTCTTGATTCTAGTACATTGGACAAAGTTTCAAAAAAGTTTGTCACTTTAGGGAAAAATTGCTCATTTCCTACAGTGTACCCAATTTCCGATGGATACAGTAGATTGTGCCTAAAGGGTTCACAGTCTTCAGCATAGTCGTTGCCTTCCTTGTTCATTGTTAGTACAACATTAAAAAAATGGTAACCTTAATGAACCCTGAGACTCCTTTAGACTTTTACCTAGAAACTAATAACAGCTAGAAGTCAGTCTTGCAACTGAACAGTACTTATTGTGAGGGATGGAGGAGATAGGGGTAGAATGAGGATAGCATGGAAATTCTAGACTTTTCTTTTACTGATAAAAGGATTAACTTTACTGTTTCATATTACATACCTATTCTGTTTGTTTTAATATCAGTAACTTTCCTGCCTGTGTTCCTCCTGCTGTAGGAAAAAGTTTTATTCACTTCTAATTTACATCTGTCTTGTCCGAGTTGCAGTTTTAGGAAAAATGTGGAAGTGGTCAGTTTTCCAAAACCTTTTGTAAGTAGGGCTTGACAATGACTATGCCAAGACCTTAATTCCAATAGGGAAATTTGCTAATAAATTAGACAACATGGTAGGAACAGGTTCTGAGAAAGCTCTGAGAAGTGATCTTACGTTTTTCAGGAAGTGATCTGGGTCTCTTAGTATCTCATAGTTGAATTGATTCCTAAGAATTAGAAAGACGATGTTTTGGATTGATTCCTAGCAAAGGGAGGTTGAAAGGAAGAGAGGTTGCAGCATAAATACTGCTAAGCCAGAGAGAGCAGTCTTCCAGAGTGCTCTAGAGTTTGAAACAGCATTTTACCTATGTATCATCTCACATTGATTTTGATCCTAAAAGTACTCCTTCTTAAATAGGCCATCATCAAATGGCCATTTTCAAATTTCCATTTTTCAAGGTATGGAAACAGACTTTTGCTTAGTAACTTTCTTAAATTTGCATAGTTAATAAAGAACAAAATATTAAAACTAGGTCTTCTGATTGTGAGATCTGGCCACTACACCAAAATTTAATGAGGTTTCCTTGGTGAGAAGGGAAATATAGAAGAATTTGTTTCTTGAGATCTGCCAAAGGCTAAACCTTTGCAAGCATCATTTAGCTGGAGAATAAGTAAAATCTGCAAAGTACAGAGCAAATATGCATTGTTTTAAACACCCACAAATTAATATATGAATGCTTTTTACATTCTTTTACAAAGCATTTTACAGCTGTTCAGTTTTAAGTTGACAGACTTTTTACACACTTTTACCCTTCAATATGTCAAAAATATTCCCTCTAAAAATTTACACCATGTATCTTTAGGAGATGGTTTTCCAGCTATTTTTCAGAACGAGTGACATAGAGTGTAGGATGAAGTAAAGTTTTAAAATTTGATATTTATGGTTGGGGACTGAGAAAAGTAGATTCTTAAAGACTCCTAAAAGATGAAAAATTGCACATTATAAATATCTAAATTTATTGCCAAAATTGCTAAAATTATTTTCTTTGTGATTCTGATGAGTAGGTGTGTTTTTATTGTAGATACAGTCATAGATTGAGTCTTCTATTTTTGCTATTTTTTAATTCATTAGAGCTTAGAAAAATTATTATATATATACTCTTAAAAACTTACCCATAAACCCAGTAATGAAGTTTTCAAAAGTAAAATTTTATTATTTGTTGATTAGAATATTATATACCAATACTCTGTGGTCACAAATATTTTAAAATAAGACTAACAAACTGGAAAAAAGGATTTAGTCAAATAGTGGTGAGATTATGTGATTTTTTTTCTTTGAAGAGTTTGGTTTCTCATGTTTTCATAAAATTACTGTGCATAATTTTTATAATAATTTTAAAATAAAAAGAAAACACTGGGAAAATAATTTAAAAGCTGGTATCCTTTGTTTAATAGTTCTCTTTCTAGTCATTATTTGTTTATTTAATAATTTTGTTTAGTCACTATTATATTTCTGTCCCACTACAACTTACTATTTTCTGATTTTGAAGATTAATGGGATTAGTCATTAGTGCTTTATTGTCTAGCAGAATCAGAGGATTTTCACCAAAAAAGAAAAAGAAGAAAAGGATCTCACTGTAAGCCTGAATCATACCAGTAATTTTATTGGGCTTCAAAGTGTTCTGAGTCTGGAGGAAACACTCTGTGTAAAACTTGCAGACTCATCTGGTAGTGATTTGTCCATTTACTATGTTTTGGACTTGCATCCTGGTCAGCTGTTGCCAAGAGAAGGCAGACAGGGGAATAAAATTATTATCAAGAAAAGGCTTGGAAACACACTGAATGAAGAAAACTGAGATAAACTCAAACAAAATTAAGGATGAAATGGATTCCAAGAAATAAAAGGGGTTAGAAAAAGAAGTGGACTCAGTCCCTCTAGGATAGTTTTCTTTCTTTTTCTTCCTGCCCTTGACATATCAAGTATTAGTCTTTAAATTTATTTAATTAATTGCACAACTAGGAATAGATTTTCTCTAATATTTTGGTCAAATAGATTCTGTGTCCTGAAAATTTGCCTTGGTTGTTACTCCTTCACCACTGCTTTAGTAGTTTTAAGTATAATTTCTAGCAGATTTATCTTATGAACTCACGATTTATCAGATTCAGTTAATAAAATATGTAAATAATTAATGTAAAGAAATTTAAGAAAAAGATATAGTTTAAATATAAGAAAAAAACATTATGGGCCAAGGACTTTAAGTGTACTTGTACATCAAATGAGACCTATAGTTTAAATAAAAAGATACTGAATGAAGATAGAATTAAGTAGATAAATCCCTGTTATATGCAACTCAAAAATATTTGTAACACACTTGAAGTGTTCAGAAATCTTTGGCTATGAAATGCATCCTTTAGGAGCTCACCAAACTTCATTAGATCTTTTGATACTTTTAAGTAGAGTAATTGTTATAAGCACTATTATTTATTAGGGTACTCTAATTTGATAATACTTACTAATAAACTGAAGATAGAATTTATACATTCAGTCAATAAATTGCAATTGAGCCTTCTGTCTTTGAGGAGCTGTTTTTATAAAACAGACAACATTGATAATGACCAAGAGGTAACAAATAGAAGACGTTTAGATAATCTGTTTTTTGGTAATCTGTCCGAAATGTAGAGAACTCAGAATGATGAAAACAGTTTATATATGCTCAAGTGAAAGTGAAAGTCACTCAGTTGTGTCCAACTCTTTGTGACCCCATGGACTGTATAGTCCGTGGAATTCTCTAGGCCAAAATACTGGAGTGGGTAGCCTTTCCCTTATTCAGGGGATCTTCCCAACCCAGGAATGGAACCCAGGTCTCCCCCATTGCAGGCAGATTCTTAACAAGCTGAGTCACCATGGAAACCCAAGAATACTGGAGTGTGTAGCCTGTCCTTTTTCTGGTGGATCTTCCCAACCCAGGAATTGAACCAGGGTCTCCTGCATTGCAGACAGATTCTTTACCAGTTGAGCTACCAGGAAGATACCAGTAAAATAATTTAGAATGTCAGATTGATTCATATGTCTGAAATAGTAGCTTGTATGAAATGGATAAATATTTGAGAGAATTGTTTATTCCACTTAAGAAGGTATTATATAATACAAGTGGAAAGGGCACTCTCTTGGCATCAGGCAAACCTGGGCTAAAATCCAAACACTACCACTTACAACCTGGATGATCTTGGGCAAATCATTTAAACAGTTTACTCATATATAAGTAAGTTGTAATTATATCTTACTCACAGAATTCTTGCTAATAATGTAGCTATAGTGCCTAGGATGACAACTGATACATAAAGGAGTTCAGTAAATAGTGGCCACAATTATTATAACAGTTCTAGTGATTGCTTTATTCTAAGCTTTTAAATTCATAACATTTCATAATTTTAAAAAATATAAGCTTCTTATGCTTTATTTTTTATGTAAAGTTCTTCTAGGATTTCTTGATCATATTATTGTGACTGACTTCATCTTGAAATAGGTAGGAGAACGGTGTGGGATAAATTAAAAGAAACTGGAGGTTGGTGTGCTCAAGTTTACCATGCTGACTTTCTGCTATTGAAGTCACATTTATACTTCAGGACTGCTGCTACTTGGCAAAAGTATGACCCACTCCTAGGAAAGAAAAAGAAAAAAGGGCAACTCATGAATTCCTGAACTATTCCAGGAGTTAGTACAGTTATTGTAGCCACTGCAATCTGTGGAGTAGGCATGTTTTTTGTTGCCAAAGCCATCTGTCATGGGTCTGTTAATCCTGTTATTTAGGAAAGAAAAGGAGTAGACATTTCATGGTTATATTTATAATTTTTATATTAACAAAATATTTTAGAAATTTGTTATGTAGCAATCGGGTTCATCAGATCTTAGTATTGTTTTCTTACTGTTCATTAAATAAGAGTTTGTCTTTTATTGCTTTGCATTTAAAGCATGGTGCCTAAGTTAGGGGAGAAGGCAATGGCACCCCACTCTAGTACTCTTGCCTGGAAAGTCCCATGGATGGAGGGCTGCAATCCATGGGGTCACTAAGAGTCGGACACGACTGAGCGACTTCACTTTCACTTTTCACTTTCATGCATTGAAGAAGGAAATGGCAACCCACTCCAGTGTTCTTGCCTGGAGAATCCCAGGGCCAGGGGAGCTTGGTGGGCTTCTGTCTATGAGGTCACACAGGGTTGGATATGACTGAAGTGACTTAGCAGCAGCAGCAGCAGCCTAAGTTAGGGCCTTGCATGTTTTTAAAGTTTTTAAATAAAAGTTAATTGATTCATAAATTCCTATTTCCCCTAAGGACTTGTCTTTTTCATGAGTTTATTTTTGGTTTGTGTTTTTCTTTTTTTTTTTTTTTAGAAATGTAGCAATATGGAAAATGGGATTGTGTAAGTTCTAGGTTAAGGCTTTAAAAAGCCTTGCAGCATTATATTATCCTGAGATACCATACATAGAATCCTGAATTAACTTATTTGAAGATGACAGATCTTATATAAAAAGAGGTCCTGTTATAGAAAGATTATAAAGAGACATTCAGCCAGACTTCAGTCATTCCTGACATACCAGACTATAACCTTGAAATGTTGAGGAAGCCATCTTATATCCTTCATCTCTAGTCAAACCGCAAGCTGGCAGATACATGAGTGAGCTCAGTGAATAGCTTATGGAGCAAACATAAGCTGCCCAACTCGATCCAGTCCTTACTGCAGAGTTGTTAGGAAATGAATTATTGTTGTCTTGTTTTAAGCACTAAATTTGAAGATTGTTAGGCAGCAATAATTAACATATTTTGTATAAGAAAATTATGTGTAATCCCATCACTTTGACAGAAATTAACAGTTTGGAATAATTCATATGGTGTAGAGAGTTTGTAATTTGCTTTTTAAAATTTAACGTTATGTCATAAATATTTTCTTATACAATTAAGAAATCTTTAAAATATTTAGATTTAAAAGAAAAAAGACATAAAAATAAAATCAACAACCCAAACAAAAACATCATAAAAAGTCTTTAAAAAATGAGCAATGTATGTTCTTCTCTATATTACTGATACTTTAAATGTGTGTGGGATCTGGGTTGTGGGATCTGCAGATTGGTTATCTATTGCTGTGAAATAAATCATCCCAAAACTTAATTACTTAAATAATAATAAACATTTTTTGTCTCTCACAGTTTCTTCCAGATTATGCTCAATTGTGTCTAACTCTTTGTGACCCCATGAGCTCTAGCACACCAGACTCCTCTGTCCATGGGGATTCTCCAGGTAAGAATACTGGAATGGGTTGCCATGCCCTCCTCCAGGGGATCTTCCCAGCCCAGAGATCCCAGGTCTCCTGCATTTGCAGGCGGATTCTGTGCCATCTGAACCATCAAGGAAGGAGTTATCTATTGCTATGAAATAAATCATCCTCAAACTCAATTGCTTAAAATAACAATGAACATTTTTTTTGTCTCTCACAGCTCTTTACTAGGGCTGGAGTATTTACATCCCAGATGTCTTGCTTAAGAGACTGACAAGCTTGTCCCTGTTGTTGTTTGGAAGCCTCAGTTCCCCCCTCTCCACAGGGCTGGTTGAGTGTTCTCAGGACATGATGGCTGGCTCACCCCTCCATCATGTGACCCCAGAACTGAAAGTGAAATCTTGCAGTGCCTTTTATGACTAGCCTCAGAAGTTACATACTGGTACTTCTGTAGTATCATTTTAGTCATTCTGGTCAGCCCTATTCAGTAATATATGTATCACCTTTGCTGAAATATAGAATGATATAAATGACCATTAGAAATATACTGACCATAGTAAAAATCTGACAGAATATTGAACCAAAATGGCCATAGGATGAAAATAGTTTTATTGAAATATAACCTTAGGACTTGAGGATTGCATAGCTATGCAAAACAAGGTTTATATGTTCTGTCTGGAAGAAAAATTTGATTTATAATTAAAAATCATCAGTGGTGAAGAATAGATTAACAAGTGAGATTAAGAAACAGTTGGATTTCAGTATTTTAGTGAAGTGATATATTAAGAAAACTCTTCTGCCATTGAGTTAAAAAAGTTCTCTGTTGAAGATTAAGTTATGCAGAAAGCTGAGCTGAAAACTAACTTAAAACTATTTTAAAAAGCAGTAACACTGAGTTAATGTACATAGTATGAAACTACATGAAGTGAAGTAGAGTTGAGATATTTTCTGATGGGTTAAATCGGTTTATCATGTAGATAATCAATCTGGAAAATCCAAGTATTTTTGAAGAGTTATTGTTATGTTTTTAAGTAACAGTTTTCCTTTGTTGCTTTATCCACAAAACCCAAAACTGATTCATCATATCCTGGTAGATTAAAACTGGAAGATACTTTGGCAATCAATGAGAGAGACTTCCCATAATACAATAATTTCTTCCTACAGCTTTTTGATAGATATATATCTTATACTTGTATATCTCTGTTGGGTAATTGTAATTTTTTAAGTTTATTTTTAAAATATTGAGTCAAAATGTAACATGTTATAATCTATGTATTTCTGTCTTTAGAATAGCAAATAGTTTTTTCTGCTTCTGCATGACAGCCTTCCGGTTTCTTCCTTCATCTTGCTTTTTGCTATCATGTATACCAAGATCTAGGTTATGCATAGGCAGCATTTATTGTCCCTGCCCACTTCTTT
The DNA here is from genome assembly GCA_006410615.1 of Neotragus moschatus. Taxonomy (NCBI): domain Eukaryota; kingdom Metazoa; phylum Chordata; class Mammalia; order Artiodactyla; family Bovidae; genus Neotragus; species Neotragus moschatus. The sequence continues at coordinate 931,635 of SJYA01000449.1, read as the reverse complement.
AGGGTTTCATTTTCCTCACTGTGCCATTGTAAAAGCAGTCTCAAAATATGACTAGAAAATAGAGATATACATTGATCTGATAGAATTTGAGTTTAATACTTTACTAGAAGTCTAAACCTCATGAAGGCAGAGACTGTATATTTTTACTCATTACATACCTACCGCTTAGCAAGTTGTCTAGCACATAATAAACATTTGTTGAATAAATCAATGAATGAATAAGGATCAACCTAGCATATGTGTCTTTTTGCTAGATCCTAGATTTGTTCCTTTCTTAAAATATCAGGGTTACTTTACTAGTGGATGATAGTACTTTCTGGAGAAGGAAATGGCAACACACTCCAGTATTCTTGCATGTGAAATGCCATGGACAGGGGAGCCTGGTGAGCTACAGTCGGTGGGGTTGCAAAAGAATCAGACATGACTTAGTGAGTAAACAACAACAACAACAGTACTTTGCACTTTTAAAAAGTTTATTCCAACATTTCAAAATATCTTGTGGATAAATTAGTGGACCATCCCTATATTATTGTACAATGTCTGTTTTTCATTGCACTAGTACTACCCTAGCGCCCTAAAAGCATTGTTTTTTTAAATCATGAAAAGGACAAGTACACTATTCCCAGTGGGAGAGGAAAGTTGGACAAGATCAATTCTGTGAATTGAAATAAGATCACATAAGAAGGCTAGCCTCTTTATTCTTATAAGATTGAACAATGGAAAGTATTAAACATTAAGAAATGAAAGTGTTGCTCCATGAATCAGCCTCTGATGAATTTATCTAACCTAGTCAAGGCTATGGTTTTTCCAGTAGTCATGTATGGATGTGAAAGTTGGACTGTAAAGAAGGCTGAGTGCTGAAGAATTGATGCTTTTGAACTGTGGTGTTGGAGAAGACTCTTGAGAGTCCCTTGGACTAAAAGGAGATCCAGCCAGTCCATTCTGAAGAAGATTGGCTCTGGGATTTCTTTGGAAGGAATGATGCTAAAGCTGAAACTCCANTGGCAGATTCATGTCAATGTATGGCAAAACCAATACAGTATTGTAAAGTAAAATAAAGTAAAAATAAAAATTAAAAAACAACAACAACAAAATTTAAATGAGGTGTATGTTTAAATGAAGGAAAAAAGTGAAAATATTATTTTTTCTTTTGTTCTAAGTATATTCTCTGATATAAGTTATTTTATATCACTACAGAAACCTCTAATTTTTCTCATTCTGTATTCAGTGATGGTGAGGTAAGGCTCCACAGGACAAATAAAAGATTTCAGATTTATCATATCTATGAAGAAATAGGGGACAAGAAAAAGGAACACAGAGAGGTTATGAAGGGCTCAGAATCATAAACGGTTTTGCTCTATAATCCCTACTCAGCAGATGATAAATGGAAGTCCTGTTGGGGTTTGGCTTCATTTTTATTTTTTCTGTCTGTGTGCAGTTTACTTAGATTCTCTTCTCCTTCAAGGATTTTTTTTCACCCTTGCCTATAGGCCTACAGAGGCAATCAAGACTGAACAATAGGTGCCTTCTTATTTCAAGTGGGTAATTTGCATTTCTGAGGATCTCCTGACTGGATTAAACACATTCCCCCAGAGGCTTCTGCAACTGGGGGAATACTCCTTCTAGAAATTTACTTCATCTTTAGCTGGATTGGGTGTTGCTCAGCTTTCACACTCCTGAGAAGCGCAAAGCACCTGAATTTGCACAAAATAATTGTTTCATTTCCGCTGTGATTCAGTTATTCATAAATTCAGAAGGGTTGAGTATATACTCTTTCCTAATTTTCATACTGTTTACTTGAGTGTTTTGCTTAAAATGAAGCAGGCAATGTGTGAAAGAGCAGGAAACTAGAATTTTGAAAACCTGTTCTTGAGTTCTGATTTTTGGTCAACTGCTTTGCCATACTGAACCTCTGTTTCCCTATTTGTAACTTGAGGGATTGCCACCCTTTAGAGCTCTGAGAGATGAAAACTCTATGCATAGATAACATTGACAGACCCTTCTTTACTTTCGGCAAAAAAGTACTTTGGGAGCAGGCTTTATAGTGGAAATGGTATCTTAGTTGGTCTAGAATGGAAAGGAATTCAGTAATGAATAGTCCATACTATGATATGAATAGACCAAAGAGGAGATATTGGAGCTCTGGACTATATAGAGGAAAGTGAAAGTGAAATTGAAGTCCCTCAGTTGTGTCCGACTCTTTGTGACCCCGTGGACATGTAGCCCACCAAGCTCTTCCGCCCATGGGATTCTCTAGGCAAGAATACTGGAGTGGGTTGCCATTTCCTTTCTCCAGAGGACTTTCCCAACCCAGGGATTGAACCCAGATCTCCCACATTGTGGGCAGACTCTAACCTCTGAGCCACCGGGCAAGCAGCAGCACTCAAAATGGAACCTCAGGGAGGTTGGAGAGGTAAGGGGAAAAGCTGGAGAACAGACTCCTGGAGGCAAGGAGGAAGTCATGCCAGATGTCACTAAGGTGAAAGTGAAGGTCACTCAGTCAGGTCCAACTCATTGTGGGCCTCATGGACTATACAGTCTATGGAATTCTCCAGGCCAGAATACTGGAGTGCATAGACTTTTCCTTCTCCAGGGGATCTTCCCCACCCAGGGATTGAACCCAGGTCTCCTGCAGATGGATTCTTTACCAGCTGAGCCACAAGGGAAGCCCAAGAATACTGGAGTGGGTAGCCTATCCCTTCTCCAGAGGATCTCCCCAACCCAGGAATTGAAGCTTCAACTGAGGTCTCCTGCACTGCAGGTGAATCCTTTATCAACTGAGCTATGAGAGAAGCCCCCCAGATGTTACTAAGGACCCACTTAAGGCTCACATCTATTAGAACATATAACAGTTGGAGACTTTTTTCATGAAGTTGATTGGAATAGTGGGACAGAATATTGTATTGGGTTTAATAGTAAATGTGGAGACAAAGTATAGATTATTATTTACATAATAATAAAGAACTATAAAGAAGCTTAGCTATTTGGTTGGGAAAAGAAGGAGAGATATAGGAATAGATATAGAAACATAGGGTCAAAAGATATCTTCTTTTTAAACAAGGAGAGCTATTGATATATTTATATATTAAGGGAATAAAGACAATAGAGAAGGGATAGTAGATGCAGGCCAAGAAAGATGCCAGCCAAAACCCTGCTTAAAATTCTCTGGTCTCTTGGGACTGACATATACAGTCCTTTGATTTCTGACTGTTCTTACCTTGCTGGCTTTATCTCTAATCATCCTCTGCATGGTCTTGAACTATTCAGTGCAACTGAATGAAGTATGATACTTCCTTTATATCATTGCAGATGCTAGTCAAGATGATCTTCCTTTTTCTCCTTCTCCTTCTTCTTCTTTTTTGGCCTGGCTAATTTTCAGTTCAGTTCAGTTCAGTCACTCAGTCATGTTCAACTCTCTGCAACCCCGTAGACAGAAGCACGTTAGGCTTCCCTGTCCATTGCTGACTCCCGGAGCTTGATCAAACTCATGTCCATTGATGATGCCCTCCAACCATCCCATCCTTTGTCGTCCCCTTCTCCTCCTGCCTTCAATCTTTCTCAGCATCAGGGTCTTTTCTAATGAGTCAGTTCTTTTTATCAAGTGGCCAAAGTATTGGAGTTTCAGCTTTAGCATCAGTCCTTCCAATGAATATTCAGGACTGATTTCCTTTAGGATGGACTGGTTGGATCTCCTTGCTCTCCAGGGTACTCTCAAGAGCCTTCTTCAACACCACAGTTCAAAAATATCAATTCTTCAATATTCAACTTTCTTTATGGCCCAACTCTCACATCCATACATGACTACTGGAAAGCTCTGACTATGCAAACTTTATCAGCAAAGTAATATCTCTGCCTTTTAATAGCTGTCTAGGTTGGTTGGTCATAGCTTTTCTTCCAAGAAGCAAGCATCTTTTAATTTCATGGCTGCAGTCACCATCTGCAGTGATTGTGGAGCCCAAGAAAATAAAGTCTGTCAGTTTCCATTGTTTCCCCATCTATTTGCCATGAAGTGATGGGACTGGATGCTATGATCTTAGTTTTTTGAATGTTGAGGTTTAAGCCAACATTTTCACTCTCTTCTTTCATTTTCATAAAGAGGCTCTTTAGTTCTTCATTTTCTTCCATAAGAGTGGTGTCATCTGCATAGCTGAGGTTATTGATATTTCTCCCAGCAATCTTGATTCTGGACTAATTTTCACTTATCCTTAAAGCTTTGTCCAGATGATTCCTTTCTCTGGGAAATATTTCCTGTCATCTTTGTCCTCCACCCTCACCTTAGCCAGGGTTAGTCACTTCAATTGAAATTCCTTTAAAATTCTTTGTAGACTTTTATGTCATTAATCATGTAATATTAAGTTTTTTAAATTTGTCTGCTTCCTGTAGGTGGCCATGAATTTCTGAAGGTCAGACAGCAGTACTTGAGAAGTAAGTGCTCAATAAATGTTTATTAAACAAGGCAAGGAGGACAACACTTGAGAATCACGGTGTTAAAATGAACTCTGCTGTGTTTCAAAGATTGTTGATTAAATGTCTCTTTGTTCCCTAGTTCTGCTCTAAAATAATTGCAGCTTTCTTGATTGTGAGAAAGAACTACTAGTAAGGCAGATGGTTAGTAGTCATGTTGCCACCTGTTCTAAGGCCAGGACAGATTCTATTAATCAATTACTATACTTGCTCACACAGCTTGAATGTTGCCTCTTTACATGGTGATGGATCAGTGTTGACACTTGGGGCAAAACCTATTTGCTGTTTTGCAGTCTCTTGTTTTTCTTAAACCTTTTCTTTGTTCTTGTTATTCAGTTGCTAAGTCATGTCCTACTCTTTAGGATGCTATGGACTATAGCATACCAGGCTCCTCTCCTCCACTCTCTGCCAGAGTCTGCTCAAATTCACGTTCATTAAGTTAGTGATACCATCTAACCACCTCATCCTTGGACATCCGCTTCTCATTTGCCTTCAATCTTTCCCAGCAGCATGGTCTTTTTCAATGAGTCAGCTCTTCACATCAGGTGGTCAAGGTATTGGAGCTTCACCTTCAACATCATTCCTTCCAATGAATATTCAGGACTGATTTCCTTTAGGATTGACTGGTTTGATCTTGCACTTCAAGGGACTCTCAAGAGTATTCTCTAGCACCACAAGACTAAAGTATCAGTTCTTTGGTGCTCAGCCCTCTCTGTGGTCCAGCTCTCACATCCATACACGACTACTGGAAAATCTATAACTTTGACAGTATGAACTTTTGTGGGCAAAGCGATGTCTCTGCTCTTTTTATTATTATTATTATTATGCTTTCTAGGTTTGTCATAGTTTTCTTTCCAAGGAGCAAGTGTCTTAATATCATGGCTGTAGTCACCATCCACAGTGATTTTGGAGCCCACCTGTCACTGCTTCCACTTTTTCCTCTTCTTTTTGCCATGAAGTGACAGGACCAGATAACATTTGATCAGAGTCATTTATTGTTGAGTTTTAAGCCAGCTTTTTTGTTCTCCTCTTTCACCTTCATCAAGAGGCTCTTTAATTCTGCCTCAGTTTCTACCATTAGAGTGGTGTCATCTGCATATCTGAGGCTGTTGATATTTCTCCTTGGAATCTTGATTCCAGTTTGTGATTCATCCAGCCTAGCGTTTCGTATGATGTACTCTGCATATAAGTTAAATAAGCAGAGTGACAATATACAACCTCGTTGTACACCTTTCCCAATTTGGAATGAGTCAGTTGTTCCATGTCCAGTTCTAACTGTTGCTTCTTGACCTGTGTACAGGTTTCTCAAGAGACAGGTAAAGTNTTGTAATTCATCCAGCCTAGCGTTTCGTATGATGTACTCTGCATATAAGTTAAATAAGCAGAGTGACAATATACAACCTCGTTGTACACCTTTCCCAATTTGGAATGAGTCAGTTGTTCCATGTCCAGTTCTAACTGTTGCTTCTTGACCTGTGTACAGGTTTCTCAAGAGACAGGTAAAGTGGTCTGGTTGTATGGTTTTCTAAAGAATTCTTCACACTCTGCTGTGATCCACACAGTCTAACACTTTAGTGTAATCAATGAAGCAGAAGTAGATATTTTTTTCTGGAATTCTCTTGCTTTCTCCACGGTCCACTGAATGTTTGACAGTTTGGTCTCTGATTCCTCTGCCTTTTTTAAACCCNCAAGGGACTCTCAAGAGTATTCTCTAGCACCACAATACTAAAGTATCAGTTCTTTGGTGCTCAGCCCTCTCTGTGGTCCAGCTCTCACATCCATACACGACTACTGGAAAATCTATAACTTTGACAGTATGAACTTTTGTGGGCAAAGCGATGTCTCTGCTCTTTTTATTATTATTATTATTATGCTTTCTAGGTTTGTCATAGTTTTCTTTCCAAGGAGCAAGTGTCTTAATATCATGGCTGTAGTCACCATCCACAGTGATTTTGGAGCCCACCTGTCACTGCTTCCACTTTTTCCTCTTCTTTTTGCCATGAAGTGACAGGACCAGATACCATTTGATCAGAGTCATTTATTGTTGAGTTTTAAGCCAGCTTTTTTCTTCTCCTCTTTCACCTTCATCAAGAGGCTCTTTAATTCTGCCTCAGTTTCTACCATTAGAGTGGTGTCATCTGCATATCTGAGGCTGTTGATATTTCTCCTTGGAATCTTGATTCCAGTTTGTGATTCATCCAGCCTAGCGTTTCGTATGATGTACTCTGCATATAAGTTAAATAAGCAGAGTGACAATATACAACCTCGTTGTACACCTTTCCCAATTTGGAATGAGTCAGTTGTTCTATGTCCAGTTCTAACTGTTGCTTCTTGACCTGTGTACAGGTTTCTCAAGAGACAGGTAAAGTGGTCCGGTTGTATGGTTTTCTAAAGAATTCTTCACACTCTGCTGTGATCCACACAGTCTAACACTTTAGTGTAGTCAATGAAGCAGAAGTAGATATTTTTTTCTGGAATTCTCTTGCTTTCTCCACGGTCCACTGAATGTTTGACAGTTTGGTCTCTGATTCCTCTGCCTTTTTTAAACCCAGCTTGTGCATCTGGAAGTTCTTGGTTCATGTACTGCTGAGGCCCAGCTTGATGGATTTTAAGCATAACCTTGCTAACGTGAAATGAGTACTATTGTATGGTAGTTCTTTGATATTGCCCTTCTTTGGGATTGGAATAAAAACTGCCCTTTTACAATTCTGTGGCCACTGCTGAATTTTCTAAATTTGCTGGCACATTGAGTGCAGCCCTTTAACAGCATCATCTTTTAGGATTTTAAATAGCTCTGCTAGAATTCTGTCACCTTCACTAACTTTGTTCATAATAATGCTTCCTAAGGGCCACTTGACTTCACACTCCAGAATGTCTTGTGAATGATCACACCATCATGGTTATCAGGGTCATTAAGACCTTTTTGCGCAGTTCTTCTGTGTATTCTTGCCACCTTAATTTATTCTGCTTAATTTCTTAATTTCTTCTGTTTCCGTTAGATCCTTACATTTTCTATCCTTTATTGTGCCTATCCTTGCATGAAATGTTCTTTCTAAATCTCCAAGATTATTGAAGATATCTCTAGCCTTTCCCATTCTACTATTTTCCTCTGTTTCTTTGTATTGTTCATTTAAGAAGACCTTCTTCTTGCTATTCTCTGGAACTCTGCATTCAGTTAGGTATATATCTTTCCCTTTCTCTCTTGCCTTTCACTTCCTTTCTTTCCTCAGCTATTTGTAAAGCCTTTCAGAGAACCACTTTGCCTTCTTGCATCTCTTTTTTCTTTGGGATGGTTTTGGTCACTGCCTCCTGTACAGTGTTAGAACCTCTGTCCACAGTTCTTCAGGCACTCTGTCTACTGGATCTAATCCCTTGAGTCTTTTAATCACCTCCACTATATAATCATAAGGTATTTCATTTAGGCCATACTTTAATGGTCTAATGGTTTTCCCTACTTTCTTCAATTTCAGCTTGAATTTTGTAAAAAGGAGCTTATGATCTGAGCCACAATCGTCTCAGGTCTTATTTTTACTGACTGTATAGAGGTTCTCTATTTTTGGCTGAAAAGAGTATGTGCTTAGTCACTTAGTCATGTCTGACTCTTTGNTAATGGTTTTCCCTACTTTCTTCAATTTCAGCTTGAATTTTGTAAAAAGGAGCTTATGATCTGAGCCACAATCGTCTCAGGTCTTATTTTTACTGACTGTATAGAGGTTCTCTATTTTTGGCTGAAAAGAATATGTGCTTAGTCACTTAGTCATGTCTGACTCTTTGCAATCGCATGGACTATAGCCTTCCAGATACCTCTATCAGTGGGGATTCTCCAGGCAAGAATACTGGAGTAGGTTACCATGCCCTCCTCATAAAGAACATAATCTGATTTTGGTATTGACATCTGGTGATGTCCATGTGTGGAGCCATCTTTGAGTGTTTGCTGTGACTGGTGTTTTCTTTTGACAAGGATCTGTTAGCCTTTGCCCTGCTTCTTTTGTACACCAAGGCCCAAAGTTGCCTATTTTTCCAGGTATCTCTTGATTTCCCACTTTTGCATTCCAATACTCCACAATGAAAAGGACATCTTTATTTGATGTTAGTTCTAGAAGGACTTGTAGGTCTTCAAAGAACTGGTCAGCTCAGCTTCTTTGGCATCAGTGGTGGGGCACAGACTTGGATTAATGCAATGTTGAATGATTTGCTGTGAAAATGAACTGAGATTATTATGTCATTTTTGAAAATTTACCCATGTTCTGCATTTTGGACTGTTGTTGACAATGAAGGCTACTCCATTTCTTCTAAGGGATTCTTGCCCACAGTAGTAGATATAATGGTCATCTGAATTAAATTCTCCCATTCCCATCCATTTTAATTCACTGATTCCTAAGATGTCAACAAACATTCTTGATATCTCCTGCTTGACTACATCAAACTTACCTTGATTCATGGACTTAACATTCCAGGTTTCTATGCAGTGTTTTCTTTGCAGCATCAGACTTTACTTTCACCACCAGACACATCCATCACTGAACATCATTTATACTTTGGCCAAGATGCTTCATTCTTTCTGGAGCTATTAGTAATCACCCTCCAGTACTCCCCAGTAGCATACTGGACACTTTCTGAGCTGGGGGCTCATCTTCTGGTGTCATAGCTTTTTGTCTTTTCATACTGTCCATGGGGTTCCTAAAGCAAGAATAATGGATTGGGTTGCCGTTTCTGTTTCCAGTGGACCATGTTTTGTCAGAACTCTTCACAATTCTGGCAAGACCTTTCCTAGAAATGTAATATAAAATCTCCCACTGCTCTAAATCTATGTTCCCCTGCTTTCTCTAGGAATTTATCTGGCCAGTGCATGTATATGTGACCTTCTGGCCATAAAGCTCAGATGGATTTTCATTTTCCTTAGTAATTTATTATAGGAGTTATACTCCTATAAATAGTGAGTGTTAAGCCCACATTTAGATGAAGGAGATGAGAATTGTCAACATTTTAAAACTATAGTAGGGAGAATGTTGAGGGGAGAAAAGTGATATCTATCTATATGGAAAAATTGCATCATATTTACACAGGGGGGAAAAAATGAAAAAATGAAGAATTCACTGTGATTTTTACCTTTTTCTTAATCCTTTTTTCTCCATTCCTTACTCCACACTCTATAGTGTAGTTTAACAAAAATTTGCTGAGTAAGAATGGCATCACCAATGCAATGGACATGAACTTGGGCAAATTTCAGGAGAAAGTGAGGGGCAGGGAGGCCTGGTGTGCTGCAGTCCATGGGATCAAAAAGGGTCGGACATGACTGAGTGACTGAACAACAAATAACTTGTACTAAGTATGCTAAATATGTTCTAGGAATAGGAGATTAAAAATGTATAGGACAAATTAACTGTCAGGGAGTTTACAATTTTATTAGGGAAGGTGCTAAGAAGTAAAACAGGGATATATAGGGTGGGGTGGGGGCTCCTCTGGTGGATCAGCTGGTAAGGAATCTTCCTCCATTGTGGGAGACCTGATCCCTGGGTTGGATCCCTGGAGTTCGATCCCTGGGTTGGAAATATCCCCTGGAGAAGGGAATGGCTACCCACTTCAGTATTCTGGCCTGGAGAATTCCATGGACTGTATAGTCCATGGGATCACAATGAGTTGGACATAAATGAACGACTTTCACTTTACTTCATTTCAGTGGAAAACATGCTAATATGACTTGGTCTGCATTGTTCTATTTATCCAGCCATTGTTGTTAGATCATTTACTAACCTTTTAGTTTTAATGATCAAAGTCACTTTGAGTTTTTCTTAATCTTGAATCTTGGTTGTATAAGGATATTTCCTTGAATCATGGAAATTGTACATGTATAAGAGAGTCTTATGCTCCTACGGATAACACCATTAAGAAGTATTACATTATAAACAGGGTGTATACTTTTTTCTGGATCAGAAAGTCAGAATCTAGTAAAATAAAAAAAAAAAAAAACACCTCAGTAAGACTTAATTAATCAATTTAGAACATATTATTAATTTTCTTTAATGACCGTCCAGACTTTGTTGAGTCTGTAGAATTAGTTTGTTATAAGTGGCAAAAGACAAACATTATTTAGAAAATTAAACACAAAAAAGACATCCCCCCGTTGTTTACTTGATTCAAATTGCAGCACAAGCATTAAGGAAAGTCTTGCTAAACTTACTGTTTCTCCAGGGAACATTGAATTAGCACCCATGTGAATATTATAAAAATAAGAAACAGAATGTTCACCATAAACCTTAGGAAGATTCTGAGGCAGATAAGGCCAAATGTTTAATTTTCATTTTTTAATGTAATGCTGTTACAACTTACTTGCAATGTTCCTCCCTGCATGGCGGCCCCATAATTATTTCATCATGCAGCAGGAAATCCTGGTAGGTCATATATAAACAGCCTGAGGCAGGAACCTCTTCATCTGATAGAGTATGACATCTGACATCTGTGCAGCCGGCTGCTTGCCTGCCACAATTAACCAGGAAGCTTGGGCATTAACTAATGCAAAGGCCACTGGGAGCTTGGGATAATGTGGAGTAGCAAAGGTCTTTCCTAATCCAATAAATTCCTATGAACATGAAAAAGTGACAGCAAATAGGTGACAGTTTTCTCTGGAACTGAACCTTTGTAGTCTTTCTCCTGATTGTTTTCCAAAAAGCAGCAAGCCCTCTTTCTTGTCTCCCCTCCCATTCTACTTCTCATGTATGCATAATTTCCCTTGACTTTGAATGAGACTTAAGTGCACTTAGAGGCTGCTGAATTTTGCTCTTGGTATTGTTTATGCTCAAGTGGGGGTGGGAATCCCTTTCTGGGTTTCACAAACTAAAGGAAACCCAGAATGGAACCTCTATGTAAAATGTGTTGAGGGATTGAGCCAGCACCTGCTTTACAAGCTAATTGTTTCTACCAGCCATTTATTGTTTGTTATTCTGTTTGGAGGCAAATGCTAAGAACAGAAGATGATTTGCATTGCCAGGAGTTTAACTGGCTTGCCTCCTTTAAAACAGTATACATATATATATTATATATGCATGCATATATAATTTTTATATTTTATTTCAGTGTTTTTATTAAATGTTTACTGAGTACCTGCTATGTGTGAGACATTATGCTTGACCCAGGGCTAAATAAGATCATTTCTAATCAGAACTGAAGATCATCTCTGCCCACGAACTTGATCTAATGAAGGAGACTACCACATACAGCAACATACATACAGCAACTAATATGTAATTGTGGTTAGTGGCTTGTAATATGAACTAAGAACTGATAAAGGAGGAAACAGATTCCTTAAGAAGAGAACAGTCAGAAAAGATAGCATGGAGGAAGTGATAGTTCTGCATCTTGAGTGCTGTTTTCTAGGTTCTCAAAGTGAGAAAGAGTATTATAGAGTGAGTAATGAACACAAAGTCACTGAGATATTGAAGAGTCAGGGATCTTTGAGGGAATTAAGGGAGGATTAACATTGTGTGCACATAGTGGAGGAGTGAGGAAGGAGATCAGGCTAGAAAGATAGGCCTGGTACCTTGGGAACCATGCTAAGGAGTTACTGTGCAGGCAGTGACTAGCTTGATTTTCTTTTAAAATTAAAGGAAAATTATTGCTGGAATGATGTTTTTGGAATCTTGTTCTGGCAGAAGTGTGAGATAGATCGGTGAGGGAAAACATATTTGAGTCAGGAAGCCAGTGAGAAAGCTATTTCAGTAGGGACTCTTCACACTTCATTTGTTGATTCTTTCAACAAGTAAATGCATAAGAAGATTTAAAAAAGATACCTTTGAGTTTTTGTGTCTTGGTATTTTATTGGTATGGCTTCATAATTAATTTCTCTGCCCTCTCTTTATCTTTATTCCCCTACCACATTTCCAATTTTCTTTTTTCCATTTCTGAGCCATCTGAAACCAGAAATTACTGAAATCATACCCCTTTGAGGTTAAAGCTCTTGGCCAACATTCCAATCATTTCAACACTATCCAAGTTGAACTCTTTGAAGTCAGTGCCTTGCTAGTAATGATACAGCAGATATTTGTCCAAAATAATCACTAGTTGGTTTATAAGAAAGAAGTCTAACAGGCAAGTGTTGGAAATTACATATGGTCAATTACGAACTGACTTGAAAAGTAGGCTGCAAGAATCTGATAAGGAGAAGTCTGTGGGATTCAGAACATACTGTATTAATTATTATTATTCATTCTATATTGCCACAAGTGTGCAAAATGTTATATAAGTGGTTGACAGTGCTGGAGAAAGAATAATAACCCAGGCCTGGAGTGCTTATAATTTATGTAAACACATCCTTTTATTTTGTTTTTCTAAGCCATATCTCCGAATTGTTATTCGACTTATTTTGCTCATATTTATATTTCATCTCTGGTTCTCATATAAACTAAAAAATAAGTTGTGTTAAGAATCACACATGTTTTTACAAAATGATGGGTCTCATCCATAGTATTGGAACCACCACATTGGGAATTCTCAGTACAAAGCAACTCCTTGGTTGGGGTTCCATATGTTTATGAAATGAGAAAAGGAGAGTATATTTAAGGCTCTCTGGAAATGAATGAGACTAGAAAACTGTAGTATTATTAGGAGCTTTTCTTAATAGAATATTAAAAATCTTTGCCTTTGAAAGTGTTTTTACTACTAGGAAAACAGAAAGTCATGTAGAGAAGATTATTATCAACATTTATTATTACCCTAAATTTCTTGCTAGTTCTGCCTTCCGATCATACTTAGTTTATCAGATTCATTGATCTCCACCAATATAAATTCATGCCATCTTATTGCTCTATTTTACCTTGTCGAGGAAATTCCTTAAGCTGACTTAGTTCAGAAGCAGACTGAGTGATTTATACAGCCTCGAGTTTTTGTTGGATAGCAATAAGTGACTTATGGAGAGGCAAATTCAGTAATTATATGAATGTGATAGTAGGGTGACCTCTATTTTACTGCAGCTATGCATATTACTTATTTTACTATTTAAAAATATTTGAAAGATACAATGTAAACACTGATGCAATTTGTATTAGCCTCTGAAAAGCTTTTCCTTAAAGTCAGAAATAAAACTTATGACAAGTTTGGAACTTCTAATTTGAAGGTCCTATTAAATATGATTTATAAAACTTACCTATCTTCTGATATGAAATAACCCCCATTAATAAGAAAGAAATTAATAAACCAATAAAATGACTATTTTAATTTACTAAAATTAATTGAGTCCTCATTGTGTGAGCACTATACTTAAGCAGTATTGATACCCTGGTGAACAAAACAGATATGTTCCTTGAGGGGTGGTTCTAAGATGGTGGAGGAATAGGATGGGGAGACCACTTTCTCCCCCACAAATTCATCACAAGAACATTTGTACACTGAGTAAATTCCACGAAACAATTTCTGAATGCTGGCAGAGGACATCAGGCACCCAGAAAAGCAGTCCGTTGTCTTTAAAGGGAGATGTTTTATTGACGATGCTATATAGATGGAGAAGTCTTGAGGCTACTATAAAAATAAGACTGAAAACCAGAAGCAGGAGGCTGACGTCCAAATCCTGAGAACACCAGAGAACTCCTGACTGCAGGGAACATTAATTGATAGGAGCTCATCAAACACCTCCATACCTACACTGAAACCTAGTACCACCCAAGGGCCAACAAGTTCCAGAGTAAGACATACCATGCAAATTCTCCAGCAACACAGGAACACAGCCCTGAGCTTCAATATTCAGGCTGCACAAAGTCACTCCAAACACATTGACATCTCATAACTCATTACTGGACACTTCATTGCACTCCAGAGAGAAGAAATCCAGCTCCACCCACCAGAACAGCGACACAAGCTTCCCAAACCAGGAAACCTTGACAAGCCACCCATACAACCCCCCACCCACAGTGAGGAAACTACAATAAAGAGAACTCCACAAACTGCCAGAATACAGAAAGGCCACCTCAAACACAGCAATATGAACAAGATGAAGAGATAGAGAAATACGCAGCAGGTAAAGAAACAGGATAAATGCCCACCAAACCAAACAAAAGAGAAAAGATAGGGACTCTACCTGATAAAGAATTCTGAATAATGATAGTGAAAATGATCCAAAATCTTGAAAACAGATATGTTCCTTGACCTTATGAGTGTGCATAATGTAAACAGAAGCACAGTACTTTGTGGAAGTGTTTTTATAGGAGAAACAGAATAAACTGTGAATCTCTTTTATGGCTCTAAACTTATACCTGATTATCAGAGAGGATTTCCCAGAGGAAATGATGTCTAACTAGATGAAAACTGGGCTTGGGGAATTTGGAGAGGATTCCAGGTAGATAGAGGAGAAAAGTCTAGAAGCAAATGAAATTCTAGTCAGAGTCTATAACTGAAGATAATCTGGTATGATTTGAGCTTGGATTACAAGGATGGAAGAGGGGGAGGGAAAACTAAAAAGCAAAATTATTCAGATTAGTATAAGCCAAGATAATACATTAGGACCATATACTAAAAAAGAGGTTCTAAACTTGGTCCCATGGCCTTGTGGGGAGTCATGGATGAGCTTCAGGGAATTGCTTGAGGAAATTTTTTGCATAAATATATTCTCAAAGGGTTCCAACAAGTCATTCTTGTTAAGAACAAAAATTTCTTCCTTGTTGTCCTTCTCCCACCAACACATAATAACTATTTGTGATATGTCAGCAATTGGACCTTGGCAACTTCATTTACTCATTCACACATTCATATGTTTAACAAATATTTATTGAATTTTTTTGTTAACAAGGGATACAGTGGTGAATAAGAGATGACAGATGTCTAAAGGGGAGGACAGGAAATAAGCAACAAATGAAGAGATTTCATGGTAATGAACATGATAAAGAAACTAAAATAAGAGATGTTGATAGNACCACCCAAGGGCCAACAAGTTCCAGAGTAAGACATACCATGCAAATTCTCCAGCAACACAGGAACACAGCCCTGAGCTTCAATATTCAGGCTGCACAAAGTCACTCCAAACACATTGACATCTCATAACTCATTACTGGACACTTCATTGCACTCCAGAGAGAAGAAATCCAGCTCCACCCACCAGAACAGCGACACAAGCTTCCCAAACCAGGAAACCTTGACAAGCTACCCATACAACCCCCCACCCACAGTGAGGAAACTACAATAAAGAGAACTCCACAAACTGCCAGAATACAGAAAGGCCACCTCAAACACAGCAATATGAACAAGATGAAGAGATAGAGAAATACGCAGCAGGTAAAGAAACAGGATAAATGCCCACCAAACCAAACAAAAGAGAAAAGATAGGGACTCTACCTGATAAAGAATTCTGAATAATGATAGTGAAAATGATCCAAAATCTTGAAAACAGATATGTTCCTTGACCTTATGAGTGTGCATAATGTAAACAGAAGCACAGTACTTTGTGGAAGTGTTTTTATAGGAGAAACAGAATAAACTGTGAATCTCTTTTATGGCTCTAAACTTATACCTGATTATCAGAGAGGATTTCCCAGAGGAAATGATGTCTAACTAGATGAAAACTGGGCTTGGGGAATTTGGAGAGGATTCCAGGTAGATAGAGGAGAAAAGTCTAGAAGCAAATGAAATTCTAGTCAGAGTCTATAACTGAAGATAATCTGGTATGATTTGAGCTTGGATTACAAGGATGGAAGAGGGGGAGGGAAAACTAAAAAGCAAAATTATTCAGATTAGTATAAGCCAAGATAATACATTAGGACCATATACTAAAAAAGAGGTTCTAAACTTGGTCCCATGGCCTTGTGGGGAGTCATGGATGAGCTTCAGGGAATTGCTTGAGGAAATTTTTTGCATAAATATATTCTCAAAGGGTTCCAACAAGTCATTCTTGTTAAGAACAAAAATTTCTTCCTTGTTGTCCTTCTCCCACCAACACATAATAACTATTTGTGATATGTCAGCAATTGGACCTTGGCAACTTCATTTACTCATTCACACATTCATATGTTTAACAAATATTTATTGAATTTTTTTGTTAACAAGGGATACAGTGGTGAATACGAGATGACAGATTTCTAAAGGGGAGGACAGGAAATAAGCAACAAATGAAGAGATTTCATGGTAATGAACATGATAAAGAAACTAAAATAAGAGATGTTGATAGAGAGGAAGGCTTCCCTGAAATAACAATTGAGCTAAAGCTTGAATTGGCTAGAAACTGAAATAGCTAGTGAAAGACTCTGAGACAGAACTGATTTGATATATTTGCTGAATCAAAAGAAGGTCATTGTAACTGCAATATAAATAGTGGAAGAGTAGTACAAAATAGGATGTGACATTGGAGAAAAGGATAGGAACCAAGTCATATCAATTGTGGCCAGGAATTTGAATTTTATTCTCAATACCATGGAAAATCATTGAAAAAATTTAACAGTAGTATCACATAATCTGATTTATGTTATGGAAAAAAAATGTAGATAAGAGTAGAAATAGGGAGAGACTAGTTAGCAATCTGTTGCCGTAGTTCAGATGAGATGATTTCATTTTAGTAATGGAAATGGAGATTAGTATATAAATATGAGATTATATTTTGGACCAATACCTAGCTGCCTAGGCATGGGCATGAAAAGATGACTAGCTGTAATGGATAAGATTCTCCAAATACAAATACCTTTTACATGGAAAATACTAAAGAAATTTCCACAGAATTTCTTCACAGATCTGACAGACAAAACCAAGTCAAGATATGTGAGTTCAAACTTCAACCCTGTCGTTTGTGACTTTGGGTCAACCAGTAATATAACTTATCTTGGTCACTTTTCTTATATAAAATATGAAGTTAACAAAATATGAAATCATCCAACACTCCTGGTTCCAAGTGAATTTTGTTTAGTTCTAAAATGAGCAATAAATAACTTCAGTAACAACCAAAGGATCCTTGAGAATGGATAGCTGAAAAAGGGAGAGAACAAGAGAATCCTGAGGAAAAACTGTATCATTTTTACCAAAGGTGAAATTGCTACCTTTTTTATGGTGCTCCACATTGAAAACTTGTTTGTAGGATCCCATTAAATATGATCTTAACTGGCTCGTTTTGTTCCTGTATTAAGTGTACACACACAGGCTAGGCAGTGAGATTTCCAATGCTAGGTAAACAATGTAGTCTGGTTTCTGAAAACTCATTCTGCATATATTACATGCATTGATATACAAATATTCACATGAACTTCCCAGGAAGCTCATAGTGATTATGACCTCCACAATCACCTTAATTGGCCCAGGCACTCGCCAAGAGTGTGCCCAGGAGACACTGAGGATGAGCTCATACCTTTGTGGCTGTGTACTTATAAATCTTCTCTTCCTTTCTCTTTTCTATACACTGTGAAAGTTCTGCAGTTAAAAGTAACTCTAGGAAGCAGGTTTGGTATCGGGGTGTGGAACAGTCTCAAAAAGCTTTAATTAGATACCTCCTTCCTTGTGGCTCAGCTGGTAAGGAGACCACCTGCAGTATGGGAGACCTGGGTTCAATCCCTGGGTTGGGAAGATCCCCTGGAGAAGGCAACGGCTACCCACTGTAGTTTACAGTCCACAGGGGACACACAGAGCCACTTTCACTTTTTGTGGAAACTAGGGACTAGCATTGTTCATATATATATATATATATATATATATTAAATTATTTGAGATATCTTTTGCTCTCTTAAGCAGCTAAGTCAGTGTTAAGTAATAGTGTAGCTTAGTTAATGTTGTTTATAGAAATGGGAGGTCTTAGTCATATTGCCATACTGGTATAAAACCAGAGAAACACCATGTGCCTTTCTTCCACCTTCGTATAGAAACAAGGCTCATGAATTGGGGTATGGAGGCACCTTGGGGGGGAGTGCAGGGATGGAAGGTAGCTGATGGCATACATAAAGTTTCCAATTGGAAAGTTGGTATTGTCACTCTGTACCTAGAATCCTGTAAATGGAGTTAAAGCTTCACTACTATAGTTGATCTGGAAGAAACCTGCTAGAAATAAGCCAATGTTTCAGAAATCTTAAAAGAAAACAAATGGTTTTAAGATTTTAGAAATCTTAAAGGAAAACATGCTTTTATGTTGTGCCTGTGAATTTTACAGCTTTCCTGGTGGCTCACTAGTATTTGGATGAACTAGGCACTAGACAGTGCCTCTGTGGGTAAGAAAAGAGCTGTCAAATTTTAATTTTGATTGTTCTCCATATTGCTGCTCAGCTATTACCCCTTCATTCATGTTGATATATTTTAAGAAAAAAAGCCCTTGGATTCAGACGTTTGAGGTTTCTACACTGCTAGAATATTTCTTTGAATAGCAGGGCAGGAAATCTTCCTGTTGAGCAAACTATTACAGTAAATGAAGTTTGTCCTAAGGGTGATGTCTCTCCTGCTTTTTTGACATATTCCCTTTCATTTTTTTACCCTACTGAGTTCTAAAAGATAATTTAAAAAAAGTAAGATCATGACTCTTCTACATGATATAAAAATGAACATGTGTTAAAGATTTTATTTAATACATTGAGTGAGGGAACCAGGTAGATGTCATAACTGGTCAAAAGAAAATCTGTAAAACAGAAGGATTTATATAAATTTATTGAAACAAACAAGCAAGTCAAGGCAAAGCTGGTTTCTTTTTTCCCCAGAGTTGGGAAGTCCATTAAATCTAACAGGATGGAATTTGCATCTTTATCAGTTATGTACATTTCACAGAGGTGTAAAATAACTCAAGGATGATGAGGACTACAGTCAGATAGCTGAAATAGCTTCCTTTAGATGATCCATAGTTTTCTCGTTGTTTAGTTGCTAAGTTGTATCCAGTATTTTTTGTGACCCCATGAACTGTAGTCCGCCAGGCTTCACTGTCCCTGGATTTCCCAGGTAAGAATACTGGAGTGGTTTGCCCTTTCCTTCTCCAGAGGATATTCCTGACCTAGGGGTAGAACCCATGTCTTCTGTTTGGTAGGTAGATTCATTACCACTGAGTCACTTGGGAAGCATAGTTTTCTACTGAAGACCAAAAATTCTTGTATTTATACAATTCTAGTATTAATATTATAGAACAAAGTAAGCATCAACTAAATATGGCAAGTATCAGTTGGAGTGCAGTCATTGGTCAGTTGGCAATGCCTGGACCATTCTCTGAGACGTTTTTAGGTTCAGCAGGAAAGAGTGTAACAATGGAGTAGTAAACAATGGTATTTGTGGTAGACATTTGATCCTCTGTTATGGAAGAAAGTCATCTGTAAACTAATTTATTCTAGAATATCATGGATTCATTGTTACTTCTCCCAGAGGATTAACATATAAAAAGAAGAAAGGCACTGTGAAGGAAAATATTTAATTTTCTTTTTTTTTCATATGTGTTACACATGTGAAATTACATAGTTTGGAAAAGTTCAGATGGGAAAAAAAATGAAAGCATTACAAAATGGAACACAATGAAAAGTCTCCCACACCTGCTTACTGGTTCATTTCACTGTTTTTCTTAACAAAACAACTGCTGATTACCAGTTTTTGTGTATTCTTTAAGATGTACACAAAGGCTGAACATAAAGTATATTGCACGCTAGTAGAAATTATTTGTTTGGTCTCATAATTACTTTTAAGGTCTTAGCTGTTAAGTGGAGTCCCTACACATGCAATCAAAAGTGTGAAATTTCTTATGTGCCTTTATTTTTTTTCTTAAAATGTTTTGCTTTGAATTATGAAATATTATAAGCACATAGAAGTTAACAAAGTAACATAATAGACATCCATGCTCCTTTCACAGATTATAGATTTAGAAATATTGCCAGATCCTCTGAAGAATAGATAAATGTTACTGAAGTAAAGTTCAACTCTTCTAGCATTACCTTTTCTTTCTTGCACCAGAGGAAACTATGATAGTATTCTCAGGTTGACCTTGATCATTTCTATGCATATTTTTCCTAAGTATGTATATATGTAGAATACATGTGCATAAATGTCTATACTATGCCTGAGTGTGTATGAGCTCAGAGCAAATATATATNAAAGCTCAAAATTCAGAAAACTAACATCATGGCATTCGGTCCCATCACTTCATGGCAAATAGATGGGTAAACAATGGAAACAGTGACAGACTTTATTTTTGGGGGCTCCAAAATCACTGCAGATGGTAACTGCAGCCAAGAAATTAAAAGATGCTTGCTCCTTGGAAGAAAACTTATGACCAACATAGACAGCATGTTAAAGAGCAGAGACATTACTTTGCCAACAAAGGTCCATCTAGTCAAAGTTAAGGTTTTTCCAGTAGTCATGTTGTGAGAGTTGGACTATAAAGAAAGCTGATCACCGAAAAATTGATGATTTTGAACTGNCCTTGGAAGAAAACTTATGACCAACATAGACAGCATGTTAAAGAGCAGAGACATTACTTTGCCAACAAAGGTCCATCTAGTCAAAGTTAAGGTTTTTCCAGTAGTCATGTTGTGAGAGTTGGACTATAAGGAAAGCTGATCACCGAAGAATTGATGATTTTGAACTGTGGTGCTGGAGAAGACTCTTGAGTCCCTTGGACTGCAAGGAAATCCAACCAGTCCATCCTAAAGGAAATTAGTCATGAATATTCATTGGAAAGACTGATGCTGAATCTGAAATTGCAATCCTTTGTCCACCTGATGGAAAGAACTGACTCATTTAAAATGACCCAGATGCTGGGAAACATTGAAGGTGGGAGAGAAAGGGCACTACAGAGGATGAGATGATTGGATGGCATCACTGACTTGATGGACATGAGTTTGAGTAAGCTCCAGGAGTTGGTGATGAACAGAGAAGCCTGGTGTGCTGCAGTCCATGGAGTCACAAAGAGTCGGACATGACTGAATGACTGAAGTGAACTGAACTGAACTGAATGTGTATGTTTGCTAGTCAGGAAACTCCCTGTCCCCAGAAATACTGGGATTTTGTGGAGGCTCCCTCACATACACATGATCAGTCATAAACTCCATTTCCAGTCACTCTCCCATTTCTAGAGGATTGAGGGGAGAGCTGAAAATTCTTAACATCTTATCTTGACTTGATCTTTCTGGTGACCAGCCCTATCCAGGGGTCATCCAGGAGCCCATCTAGAGTCATCTTATTAAACAAAAGATGCTCCTAGTCTCTTATCAGAGATTTACAAGGTTAGGATCCCTGTGTCAGGGAAAGTTAGCTGCTCAGTCGTGTGAGACTCTTTGAGACTCCACCGACTGCAGCCTGCCAGGCTCCTCTGTCCGTGGGATTCTCCAGGCAAGGGTGCTGGAGTGAGTAGCCATTCCCTTCTCTAAAGGGTCTTCCCAACCCAGGGTTCGAACCTGGTCTCCTACATTGCAGGCAGATCCTTTAACATGTGTGCCACACATATTAGAACAAGAGACGCTCCTAGTATTCTTGTCACCTTGGAAATTGCAAAAGTTTTAGGAACTCTGTGCCAGGAACCCAGTGAAAAATTGCTGTGTTCTATAGTATATGCAACTTCACATAAACTGAAATTTGCTTTTTCAGANGAACCTGGTCTCCTACATTGCAGGCAGATCCTTTAACATGTGTGCCACACATATTAGAACAAGAGACGCTCCTAGTATTCTTGTCACCTTGGAAATTGCAAAAGTTTTAGGAACTCTGTGCCAGGAACCCAGTGAAAAATTGCTGTGTTCTATAGTATATGCAACTTCACATCAACTGAAATTTGCTTTTTCAGAGTGGTTGTACCATCATACACTTTAACAGCAATCTATCACTAATGCTTGTTTTCAGGTTTACTGTTTTTTATTTTATTTTTTGCCAGGCTGGAGGGTATTGTTAATTTTCGTTTTCTGGTTTACTAGTACGGTTGATCATGTTTTCCTTGTCTATTATAGAGTTTTCTTCTCTGAACTGTCTATTCATCTGTTGGGTGGCTTGGCTTTTTCTTATTGATTTGAAGAAACTTCTAAAATATTAAGGTGTGAATATTTTGTGATTACAAAAATTTCAAATTTCTTTTAATATTATGAGATTTATCTTTTAACTTTATCACACCTTTTGACATATAGAAGCTTATCGTTTTAATGTTGCTCTATCTTTTCTCCTATGGTGTGTACCCCCTTTTGAGGTGATCATAATAAATCCTTTCCTAACTGGTGGCATTATAATATAACAGTTTCAATAGGCTGAGGTGCATTCCTCAGATTTTCCTTCTGTGTTTTCAGTTAAGGTAGGCCACATAAGGAGATTCTTGTGAGAGATTTGGAGACTGAAGTGAAGCAGCAGGCATTTTGTAGCTCAGACACTTTTATTGCATATCTGAAAGATCGCCTAATTGGCATGAAGCAGCAGTCAGGCTGTAACTGCTCTGCCTTTTCCTGAATCTTTCTTTAGTTGCTCTAACGCCTGGGCTGGATGTGTGTGTTTTATAAGCTCCATGAAGAAGAGCCCCGGTTTCTATAGGATGCCTATATGTTTCTTGCTTCATGCTTATGTTGCCTTCCCAACTTTCTTCCTCCTGGACTTAAAGCTCCAGCATCACATGGGAAGATGCAGCAGGCTTACGGAAACTGGGTAACCAGCTTCTACAGTCACATAAAGTCAACTTCTCATGACAAATCACAAACCATGTGTGCCTGTATGACTGAAACTTTGACTGATACAGTATGTTTATGACATAAAGAAAGCCTTCTATAGCTTTTTGTAATAGCTATATTTTTCCCATTTAGGCATTTAGTGCATCTAAAGTTTACCTTTTTGTATGGTGTTGTACACAGACCAAAACAATATATATATATATTTAATGTGGATAGCTGTTTATCTATCCTTATTCCAGCAATTTCTCTGTTGCAAATAAAATATCTATATGTCCACATCAACCTTTTAATTTATTCTCTTTCATTAGTCCACTTACATGTAGATGGCACACTATCAGTATTACTGCTGCCTCACAGTTAGTGTTAGATAAGCCTTTATTTGATTCTTTCTTTCAAAATCATGTTGGTTATTTTGGCTCTCTGTACTAACATAGGAATTTTAGTAGAAACTTGCCAAGTTTCATGAAAAAAAAAAAAAAGGAATTTTGTCTGTAGTAACCCTTGCTATATAGATCAAATTAGGGAGAATTGCTTTATCTTCGCGACCTCCCATCTAAGGACATGATGTATTGCTCTCCTTGCACTTAAAGTCAATACTCTTTACTTTTAGAGCAGTTTTAGGTTTATAGAAAAATTGAGCAGAAAATAATGAATTTGTTACAATTTATGTGCCAGTACTTACATAATATTAACTAAAGTCTATAGATTACTTAGGGTTCACTCTGTGTTGTGTTTTCAGTGGGGTTTGACCCATATATAATGACATGAATTCACCATTACAGTATCATGCAGGGTAGTTTCACTGCATTAAAGATTCTCTGCATTCCACTTATTCATCCCTCCCTCCAAAACCCTGGCAACCATTGAGTTTTTTACTGTCTCTACAGCTTTGTTTTTTCCACAGCATCATATATTTGAAATCATATGGTATATAGTCTTTTGAGATTGGCATCTTTCACTTAGCAATATGCATTTCAGTATCCTCCATGTATTTTCATGGCTTAAAACTTCATTTATTTTTATTACTGAATAATATTCTGTTATATGCATGTACCAGAGTTTGTTTATCCATTCACTGCTGAACAGTATCTTAACTGCTTCTGGTTGTGGCAATTATGAATAAAGCTGCTGTAAACCTACATGTTTAGGTTTTTGTGTAGATGTAAGTTTTCAACTCATTTGTATAAATACTAAGGAGCATGATTACTGAATTGTATAAGAATATGTTTAGTTTCATAAGAAACTGTCATACAGTCTTCCACTGTGACTGTACAGTTTTACATTCCTACCAGCAATGAATGAGAATTCCTGTTGCTCCACAGACTCTGAGGTGGCTCAGTGGTAAAGAAACTGCCTGCCAGTGCAGGAGATGCCAGTTCAATCCCTGGGTTGGGAAGATCCCCTGGAGGGGGAGATAGCAACCCACTCCAATATTCTCGCCAAGGAAACCCCAAAGACAGAAGAGCCTGGCAGGCTATAGGCTATGGGGTTGCAAAGAGTTGGACATGACTGTGCAGTTGAGCACACACACACACACTCACTTGGAGCTGTGTTTTGGATTTTAGCCAGTTGGCATCTGGTCCCATCACTTCATGGCAAATAGATGGGTTAAAAATGGAAACAGTGAGAGACTATTATTTTAGTCTCCAAAATCACTGCAGATGGTAACTACAGCCATGAAATTAAAAGACACTTTCTCCTTGGAAAAAAAATCTATGACCGACCTAGACAACATATTAAAAAGCAGAAACATTACTTTGCCAACAAAGGTCTGTCTAGTCAAAGCTATGGTTTTTCCAGTAGTCATGTGTGGATGGACAGTTCGGTTCGGTTCAGTTCGTTTCAGTCTCTCAGTCGTGTCCGATTCTTTGCGACCCCATGTGACAGTTAGACTATAAAGAAAGCTGAAGTGAAGTGAAGTGAAGTGAAAGGTGCTCAGTCGAGTCCGACTCTTTGTGATCCCATGGATTATACAGTCCATGGAATTCTCCAGGTCAGAATACTGGAGTGGGTAGCCTTGCCTATCTCCAGGGGATCTTCCCAACCCAGGGATCGAACCTAGGTCTCCCGTATTATGGACAGATTGTTTACCAGCTGAGCCACAAGGGAGGACCAAAGAAAGCTGAGTGCTGAAGAATTGATTCTTTTGAACTATGTTGTTGGAGAAGACGCTTAGGAGTCTCTTGGACTGCAAAGAGATCCAACCCGTCAGTCCTAAAGGAAATTAGTCCTGAGTATTCGTTGGAATGCTCAGGAGAAGGCAATGGTACCCCACTCCAGTACTCTTGTCTGGAAAATCCCATGGATGGAGGAGTCTAGTAGGCTGCGGTCCATGGGGCTAAGAGTCGGAAATGACTGAGTGACTTCACTTTCACTTTTCACTTTCATGCATTGGAGAAGGAAATGGCGACCCACTCCAGTGTTCTTGCCTAGAGAATCCCAGGGACAGAGGAGCCTGGTAGGCTGCTGTCTATGGGGTCACACAGAGTCGGACATGACTGAAGTGACTTAGCAGTAGCAGCATTCATTGGAAGGACTGATGCTGAAGCCACCTGATGCAAAGAACTGACTCACTGGAAAAGACCTTGATGCTGGGAAAGATTGAAGGCAGGAGGAAAAGGGGACAACAGAAGATAAGATGGTTGGATGGCATCACTGACTCAGTGGACATGAGTTTGAGTAAGCTCCAGGAGTTGGGATGGACAGGGAAGCCTGGTGTGCTGCAGTCCATGAGGTCACAAAGAGTCAGACATGACTGCATGACTGAACTGAACTGAACATATGTATGCTGCTGCTAAGGGCTTCCCTGGTGGCTCAGAGGATAAAGTGTCTGCCTACAATGCAGGAGACCTGGTTTGACCCCTGGATTGGGAAGATCCCCTCGAGAGGGAAATGGCAACCCACTCCAGTATTCTTGCCTGGAGAATCCCATGGACAGAGAGCCTGGTGGGCTATAGTCCACGGCGTTGCAAAGAGTCGGACACAAATGAGCGACTTCACACATGCTGCTGCTAAGTTTCTTCAGTCGTGTCCGACTCTTTGCGACCCCTTAGACGGCAGCCCACAAGGCTCCCCCATCCCTGGGATTCTCCAGGCAAGAATAGTGGAGTGGGTTGCCATTGCCTTCTCCAGAATATATGTATAGTGGTATCTTATTAGTTAATTTGCAATTCCATGGTGATATACCATCTGAATTTTTGTGTGTGTATTCATTTGCCATCTGTATATCTTTGGTGAAGTGTCTGTTCATATCTTTTGCTCATATTTTAATTTGGTTGTTTGTTTTCTTATCATTGAGTTTTAAAAGTTCTTGTATATTTTGAATACCAGTTCTTTATCAGGTGTTTTGCAGAGATTTCCTACCAGTCTAGTACTTGTTTTCATTCTCTTAGTGTCTTTTATATAGTCAAGTTTTTAATTTTAATGAAGTCACATTTGTCAATTTTTTTTCATCAATCACGCTTTTGATGTTGTATTTAAAAAGTCATTAACAAATCTAAAGTTATCTGAATTTTCTCCTATGTTATCTTCTAAGAGTTTTGTAGTTTTACATTTTGTATTTATATCTATGTTCCATTTTGAGTAAACTTTTGTGAAAGATGTATGGTTTGTATCTACATTTATTTATTTTTTGCATGTTGATATTCAATTGTTCCAGGACCATTTGTTGAAAAGATTATCCTTTTTCATTGAATTGCCTTTGTTCTTCTTTTGGTCATTTCTAGGCTTTCTGTTTTGCCCTACTGATTTACTTGTCTGTTCTTTTACCAATTACTCTACTGTCTTGATAACTGTCGCTTTCTTGTAAGTCTTAAAGGTGGGTATTATCAGTCCCCTGACTTTGTTCTTCTCTTGCAATATTTTATTTTGGGTCTTTTGCCACTCCATATAAACTTTAAAACCAGTTGTCAATATTTAAAAAATAACTTGCCATTATTTTTATTGGGATTGTGTTGAGTTTATAGATCACATTGAGAAAAACTGACATCTTGACAGTATTATGTCTCTATCCTTGAAGTCTCCATTTATTCAGATCTGTGATTTCTTTCATGAGAATTTCATAGTTTTCCTGATATAGATCTTTTGTATATTTTTTCAGATTTACCTCTACATATTTCTTCTTTTTTGGCACTAAAGTTAATGGTATTGTTTTTAATATCAAAATCCAATTGTTCCTTGCTGGTATTTAAGAATGCTATTGACTTAAAAAAATTTTTTTTTATTGAAAGATAATTACTTTACAGAATTTTGTTGTTTTCTTGCAAACCTCAACATGAATTGAACATAGGGATACATATGTCCCCTCCCTTTTGAACCTCCCTCTCATCTGTCTCCCCATCCCACCCTTCTCGTTTGATACAGAGCCCCTATTTGAATTTCCTGAGCCATACAGCAAATTCCCATTGGCTATCTATTTTACATATGGTAATGTAAGTTTCTGTGTTACTCTTTTCACACAGCTAACCCTCTCCTCCCCTCTCCCTATCTCCATAAGTCTATTCTCTATGTCTATTTCTCCATTGCTGCCTTGTAAATAAATTATTCAGAACCATTTTCCTAGATTCCGTATATGTGTGTTAGAATATGATATTTATCTTTCTCTTTCTGACTAACTTGACTGTGTANTTCATACAGCTTACCCTCTCCTCCCCTCTCCCTATCTCCATAAGTCTATTCTCTATGTCTATTTCTCCATTGCTGCCTTGTAAATAAATTATTCAGAACCATTTTCCTAGATTCCGTATATGTGTGTTAGAATATGATATTTATCTTTCTCTTTCTGACTAACTTGACTGTGTATAATAGGTTCTAGGTTTATCCACCTCATCAGAACTGACTCAAATGCGTTCCTTTTTATGGCTGAGTAATATTCCATTGTGTATATGTAGCACAACTTCTTTATCCATTCATCTGTTGATGGACATCTAGGTTGCTTCCATGTTCTAGCTAAGCCACTCTGGTATTCTTGCTTGGAAAATCTCATGGACAGAGGAGCCTGGGGGCTATAGTCCATAGGGTCACAAAGCGTCAGACACGACTAAAGCAACGTATCATTTATATACATATATTAACCTTATATCCTACAATTTTGCTATAATTCCATTTTGGTTTCAGAAGTTGTTGATTTTTTTAAAAGATTTTCTATGTAGACAGTCATGTCATCTGTGAACAATGAGAGTGTTATTTCTTCCTTTCTAACTTGTATACCTTTTATTTCCTTTTCTTGTCTTATTTCATTAGTTAGGCTGTCCAGTAAGTGTAAAATAAGAGCAGCACGGAGAGACATCTTTGCCTAGATCTTGATCTTAATGGGAAAGCATCTAGTCATTTCTAATAAGGTTTTTCATGTACATAAACAACATTTTGATTTCCCATGAAGGGCCCACACGTCTTTTATTTCTAAACATTTAAATGTTTTTGTTGCTATTGATTTTTCTATGTTCGTCTTATGCCAACATTTCTCCTGCACACTCTTATTAGCTTTTATAATTTTGCATGTGTTCTTTGGGTGTAAAATCATATTGTCTGCAATAATGACATTTTTGTTTATTCCATACTAATTCTTTTTGTCTCTAGTCTCTTTTACTTACCATATTGCACAAGATACAGTCTATAATGCAGAGGTTAAAATGTAGATGTAGGTGATCTCCTAAAGGAGATCAGTCCTGGGTGTTCATTGGAAGGACTGATGTTGAAGCTGAAACTCCAATACTTTGGCAACCTGATGCAAAGAGCTGACTCATTTGAAAAGACCCTGATGCTTGAAAAGATTGAGGGCAGGAGGAGAAGGGGACGACAGAAGATGAGATGGCTGGATGGCATCACTGATTCAATGGGCATGAGTCTGAGTGAACTCCGGGAGTTGGTGATGGACAGGGAGGCCTGGCGTGCTGTGGTTCATGGAATCGCAAAGAATCACACACGACTGAGCAACTGAGCTGAGCTGAACTGAACTGAAAATGGTATGGTGATATTGGATATACATTTCTCACTCCTGACTATTTTAGTTATTTTCAAGCACAGTTTAGAGGAAATAAATATATAAGAGCCAGGAGTTGCTGAGTTTGCAGATGAAATTATTTCTCACTTAATCTCTCTTGGCTAAAAGCTCTGAAAGTAAGAAGTGAATGGTTGCCGTTAGTGCAGTAACTGAGCAAAGATGCTGTGGAATCTTCTGGCTCTTCAGATTATTCAGAGGACTATAATTACTGCTTCACACACAAAGTTTGAAAATAAGGTTCCAGAGAAAAAAAAGATGTTTCAGGAGGATAACGGAGTTCTAGTGCATCTGAAGGGTAGGATAGCTGACACTCTCCTGTACAGAGCCACCATGATTCTTACAGTTGGTGGAATGGCATATGCCATATATCAGCTGGTTGTGGCTTCATTTCCCAAGAAGCAAGATTGGCTTCAATTTATCCTTCCAGCAATCAGTTGGTTCAGTTTCATTCAGCTCTCTGTGGACTGATAAATAGCTAGGTTCTTGAGGAACAGNTACAGAGCCACCATGATTCTTACAGTTGGTGGAATGGCATATGCCATATATCAGCTGGTTGTGGCTTCATTTCCCAAGAAGCAAGATTGGCTTCAGTTTATCCTTCCAGCAATCAGTTGGTTCAGTTTCATTCAGCTCTCTGTGGACTGATAAATAGCTAGGTTCTTGAGGAACAGTATTTATTGACTTGTACTAATTGCCACCAATAAAGCAGTCTTTACCATAAAAAAAGAAAAGAAAAGAAATGGTCTTAGGACAAAGGTCAAATTCAGGCAACTACCAGTAAATTTCAGAGTAAAAACCAGATCAAGGGTGTAGCTACAGGACCCTTGTTTAAACCTAAGAAAGAATAAAAATGATGCCTCAGAGACCTTCACAGCTAGACAAAAGAGCTCTAAGAATCTTTTTTTTTTTT
>SJYA01000449.1:844309-901673 GCA_006410615.1 Neotragus moschatus | reverse complement strand
CTTTTCCAATGAGTCAACTCTTTGCATGAGGTGGCCAAAGTACTGGAGTTTCAGCTTCAGCATCATTCCCTCCAAAGAAATCCCAGGGCTGATTTCCTTCAGAATGGACTGGTTGGATCTCCTTGCAGTCCAAGGGACACTCAGCAACTTTTAAATATGCAATACAGCATAATTAGCTATAGTAACTTTGCTGTACATAATATCTTCATGACTTATTTATTTTTAGTGGAAAGTTTGTACCTTTGTTACACTGAGGAATTTCTCATCTATTCCTTGTTTGTTGAGTATTTTTACACTCAAAAAAAGTGTTAAATTTGATAATTACCTTGGTTGCTTTGGGGGCTTCCCTGGTGGTTTAGACGGGAAAGAATGTGGGAGGATCCCCTGAAGATGGGAATGGCTACCCATTCTAGTATTTTCACCTAGAGAGTCCCATGGACCGAGGAACCTGGCGGGCTACAGTCCATGGTGTTGCAAAGAGTTGGACATGACTGAGCAACTAAAACTTTGATTACTTTTTAGATATTAAAGCAGTATGTATTTCTGAAATAAATCTGACTTGATCATGGTGTATAGTCCTTTTTATATGTGGCTGGATTTAGTTTGCTAGTATTTTATTGAAGAGTTTTACCTGTTTATTCATAAAGGGTATTGGTCTATATATATATATTTACTTGTGATGTCTTTTGTCTGATTTTGGTATCAGGGTAATACTGACTTCATAAAGTAACTTGGAAAATGTTCCCTCTGCTTCTTTGTTTGAATAATTTTTGGGGGATTGATATTAATTTTGGGGGAACATTTATAGAATTTACCAGTAAAATCATCTGGGCCTGGGGTTTCTTTTATGGGAAATTTAAAAATTATGAATTCAGTCTTTTATTTGCTGTATATTTACTCTGTGTCTTTCTAGGAAATCTTCCATTTTCTCTAAGTTATCTAATTTTGAGGTATACTGTTATTTTTCCCATGTAATTCTTTTTATTCTTTTTTTCCCTTTAATTCTTTTTATTTCTCTAAAGTTGGTATAACAACCCCTCTTTTATCTATAACTTTGTAATCTGAGCCTTCTTTTTTATTTGATTATTCTAGCTAAAGTTTTGTCAATTTTTTGGATCTTTAATAGAATCAAATTTTGGTCATGTTGGTCTTTAAAATTGTTTTTCTACTCTCTGTTTCATTTGTTTTGCTCTAATCTTTATTATTTCCTTCAGTCTCCTTGCTTTGGGTTGAAGTTTCTCTTCTTTTTCTAGTTTCTTAAAGATGAAGTTTAGGTTATTGATTTTAGATCTTTCATCTTAAAAAAAATACTGGCATTAACAGTTTTAAAATTTCCTCTAACTGCTGCTTTAGTTGCATCACATAAATTAACCGTATAACCCCAAAACAAAAGTAAGTAAAGTTTTAATTTAAATGGGCAGACTA
Organism: Neotragus moschatus; assembly: GCA_006410615.1. Classification (NCBI taxonomy): domain Eukaryota; kingdom Metazoa; phylum Chordata; class Mammalia; order Artiodactyla; family Bovidae; genus Neotragus; species Neotragus moschatus. The sequence continues at coordinate 900,248 of SJYA01000449.1, read as the reverse complement.
AAGAAGAAACTGGGTTACCTATAAATCCTTACACACAAATTTAAGGTGAATAAACATTTAAAGGGGTTTAAAGGAAACCAATAACTGAAGATTAAACATCCTCTTGTGGTTGGAGAATATGGTCTATTGTGGAGAATTTTCCATATGCACCTAATAAAAATGTATATTGTGCTGTTGAGTAGCATGTTCTCTTGTTCTATAGGTATCTTTTAGGCCTAGTTGGTTTATAGTATTTTTCAGGTNGTTGGAGAATATGGTCTATTGTGGAGAATTTTCCATATGCACCTAATAAAAATGTATATTGTGCTGTTGAGTAGCATGTTCTCTTGTTCTATAGGTATCTTTTAGGCCTAGTTGGTTTATAGTATTTTTCAGGTCTTCCATTTCCTTGCTGATCTTCTATTTATCCTGTTTATTACTGAAAGTGAAATACTGAAGTCTGTTATTGTTGCTGGGTCTGTTTTTCCCATCTATCCTGTGTTCATATATTTCGAGGTTCTGCTGCTTAAATACATATGGGTTTGTAGTAATTATGTCTTCCTGATGGACTGACCCATTTACCACTATAAAATCTACTTCTTTGAATTAGCAGACATTTGTATCTTAAACTCTGCTTTGTCTGAGTTTAAGAAAAACTCCAGCTCTCTTTCGGTTCTTGTTTGCATGGTATATTTAGTTCTTTTAGATGCAACTTATTTGTATCTATAAATTATGAAAGTCTTTTCTAAACAGCAGATATTTGGATTATTTTAAACTATTATGCTAATTTCTACTTTTTGATAGAGTGTTTAATCCAGTTACATTTGATGTAATTTATAATGAGATATGATTTATGTGTGACATTTTTCTATTTGTGTTCTATGTTTTGTGACTTCTTTATTTCTTTATTTTTCTATTTGTGCCTTATTTTGTATTAAACAGATATATTCTATGCCAATATATTTCTATGCCAATTTCAATCACTTGTTTCTTTTACAATATATATATTTAAAAATTTGTTGCCATGGGCATCACAGTTTTCATTTTGTCTTAATATAGTACAGATTAATACCAACTTAATTTTGATGGTATATAGAAACTTTGCTCTAATAATGCTTCATTCCCTCTTGTTCCTTTGTGTTATTATTATCAAACACATTGCATCTTTATACTTATAAGCTCGTCAACACATAATTATTACTTCATGTAATTTTCTTTTAAATAATAGAAATAGTTACAAACCAAAATACACTTGATGGTCTTTTATGCTTACATATGCAGTATTCTTGCCTGGAGAATCCTAGGGATGGGGGAGCCTGGTAGGCTGCCATCTATGGGGTCGCACAGAACCGGACACAACTGAAGAAACTTAACAGCAGCGGCAGCAGCAGCAGCATGTAGTTACCTTTACTGATACACTTTATTTCTTTATGTGGATTTTCCTTTTAATATTTCTTGTAGGGCTAGTAACAAAATATCTGTGGTTTTTAAAAAATCTGGAGTGTTTTAATTTCTCCTGCATTTTTGAACAATAGTTAGGTGTTTATAGAAATTTTGGTTGGCATTCCTTTTTTTTTTCAGCACTTTGAATATGTACTCCTATTGCCTGCTAGGCTCCATAGTTGCTGATAAAAAATCAGCTGTTAATTTTATTGAAGATTCTTTGAATGTGATGAGTGTTTTCCTCTTGCTGTTGTGTCTTTGGTTTTCAGCATTTTAACTATGATGTACTTAAGGATAGATATCTTTGAATTTATCTTATTGGAGTTCATTGAGCTTCTTGGATGTGTAGATTAATGTTTTCCATAAAATTGGAAACTTAGAAATTTTTTCTTCAAACATTGTTTTGTTGTCTTCTCTTTATCCTTCCATTGTACACATCTTGGTTTGCTTAATAATGTCCTGTAGGTCTCTGAGGCTTTGTTAATTTTTTTCCTCATATTTTTTTTTCCTCATTCTTCAGATTGGATAATTCGATTGACAAGTCTTCAAACTTGTTGATTCTTCCTTTTACTAGTCTTCCCAGTTTTGTACTGAGAACCTTCAGTAGATTTTTTAATTTTAGTTATAATTTTCAACTCCAGAATTTCTATTAGCTTCTTTTAAATAATTCCTATCTCTTTATTAATATTTTCTTTTTGGTGAGGGATTGTTACCATAATTTTAATTGTTTTAGTTCTTTATACATCATTCCTTTAATTCTATGAGCAGATTTGGTAGCATATTTATAGTCTTTGTTTAGTAAGTGCAACTTCTGAACTTCTTCAGGTATAATTACTGTTTATTGCTTTTTTATCCCATGTATGATCCATACTTTCCTGTTTCTTTGCATGACTCCCATTTTGTTCAAAACTAGTCTTTTAAAATAATGTGATAACTCTTGAAATTGGATCCTCTTCTCTCTAGGATTTGTTGTTGTTGTTATTAGTTGTTTCTTTGTTAACTGACTTTTGGGGATGAATTCCCTAAAATTTGTATTTTTTATTGTAGGTTGCCACTCAAGTTTCTGTTGACGTGGCGTAGTGGTCAGTGGAAGTCAGTGTGGTTTTCTGTTTGTTTTTTAAATAAAGTCTCCCTGAATTGTCGTAAGCCTTTGGTTAATTTTCAGAGTTCTGAAAAAGTTGATTTTGGCAGGTATTTCCAGTGTTTGCATGATTTTTATAGAAGAGTAGATTATTGGAGGTCTTGACTTCATCATTCTAGGAATGCTCCCTTTTGCATTATTCCCTATTCACTTTTACCAGGGGTGATTGGAAAATGTAGCCCCATGAGGATGCCTAGCTCTACTTGGCTCATGTCATTTTTTCAGCACTTCTCTTGAAATCTGTGTAGCTGACCATCAGATTGTCCTCTTGTAAGGAGAAAATTTTATTTTTAATTCATTTTTGTATGACTAGCTGTATATCATTAAAAGCAACAGTAGACCCAGTGACTAAGTCTTATTCCTCCCATCTGTTCTTCTTCTCACTAATATAAATATGTCTCCTCAAGTGTCCTGGGTCATCTTGTGTGTGCATACTAAGTTGCATCAGTCATGTCTAGGTCCATGTGACCCTAAGGACTGTAGCCCACCAGGCTCCTCTGTTCCATGGGATTCTCCAGGCAAGAATACTAGAGGGGGTTACCATGCCCTTCTCCAGAAGATCTTCCTGACCAAGGGACTGAACCTGTGTCTCTTATGTCTCCTGCATTGGCAGGCAGGTTCTTTACCACCAGTGCCACCCTGGAAGCCCCCTGGGTCATCTTATGAAGGTAATAATAGAATCTAAACGTAGTTACTTTTCAGTTCGGTCATTCAGTCATATCTGACTCAGTCTTTGCGACCCCATGGACTGCAGCATGCCAGGCTTCCCTATCCATCATCAACTCCCAGAGCTTGCTCACACTCATGTCCATCAAGTTGGTGATCCATCCAACTATCTCTTCCTCTGTAATCCCCTTTTCATCCTGCCTTCAATATTTCTCAGCATCAGGGTCTTTTCTAATGAGTCAGTTCTTTGCATCAGGTGGCCAGACTATTGGAGTTTCAGCTTCAACATCATTCCTTCCAATGAATGTTCAGGACTAATTTCCTTTAGGACTGACTAGTTTGATCTCCTTGCAGTCCAAGGGACTCTCAATAGTTTTCTTTAACACCACATTTCAAAAACATCAATTCTTCACTGCTCAGCTTTCTTTATAGTCCAACTCTCACATCCATACATGACTTTAGAAAAACCATAGCTTTGACTAGATAGATTATTACTTGTCAGCAGTTTTATTAAGTAAGTGCTTTACTTGCATTATCTTATTTGATGTTCACAATAACTTTATGTGGTCAGTAGTTTCTTTAGGCCAGTTTACAGCAGAGGAAACTGAAGTTGAAAAGGTTAAGCAACTTTTCCAAGGTTACCCAGGTATTAAGTAATAAAGCTGGTCCTCAAACCCAGGAAGTCTCATTGTAGAGATCATATGCAGTGACTACATTGTGCTGATTTTTACCTCAAATAGGGCTTCCCTGGTGGCTCAGACAGTAAAGAATCTTCTTGCAATGCAGGAGATGTGGGTTTGATCCCTGGGTCAGGAAGACCCCTTGGAGAAGAAATTGGTAACCCACTCCAGTATTCTTACTTGGGAAATCTCATGGACAGAGGAACCTGGCTGACTACAGTCCATGGGGTCACAAAGAATCAAACATGACTGAGTGACTAACACTTTCACTTTCTTTACCTCAAAGAAGTGTGAAGAAATAGGAGGGTCTGGAATGTGAAGGTAGACATTTGACAGAGACACCTCCACTTCTCTGTATACAATGCAGGAGACCTGGGTTTGATCCCTGGGTCAGGAAATTCCCTGGAGAAGGAAAAGGCAACCCACTCCAGTACTCTTGCCTAGAAAATCCCATGGACGGAGGAGCCTGGTGTCCATGGGGTTGCAAAGAGTCGGACACGGTTGAGCGACTTCACTTTCATTTTCACTTTGGGGCACTGTAAATCTATATTCTTTTTCACTTTTGCAGATCTTTCCTTCAGTACTGCAGAGAAATTTTTGGAGCTGTTTTTTTAATTAATCAGACCAGTTATAGAGAGAAACGTAGACATTCTGGGCATATGGACTAAATTATCACATGAAGCTATTTTAGAGATTTAAATGTAAAGATGGAAGGGTGAGGAATTTGTAGACTTAGAATATTTCTATTGGATAGAATAGTTACAGTGATTTTTGGATAAAAAGAATTAAAATGCCAAGTATATACCTTTTACATAATGGATAATATGCTATATGAATGAATGAGGGATGTTTTATAGGGATTTTATAGAGAATATTTTAAATAATTAAAAAATCAAGGTAATTATATTTTCTTGATTTTGTGACATAATGTTCATTAAGGCATCTGCCCACAATGTGGGAGACCTGGATTCGATCCCTGGGTCGGGAAGATCCCCTGGAGAAGGAAATGGCAACCCACTCCAGTATTCTTGCCTGGAGAATCCAATGGATGGAGGAGCCTGGTGGGCTACAGTCCACGGGGTCACAAGAGACGGACACGACTGAGCGACTTCACTTTCACTTTCATGTTCATAAAAAGGCAGTTTATTTTTCTCTAAGAAATTTATCATTCTCTTGGTGATGCTTATACTCACACATTTCTCAGCTTGGAGTTACAATGCTAAATGCAACCATATTTAAATTTTTGAGGAAAATGCTGCACTGTAGGAACCATATAGAAATTTTGTACAAATGATATTCTTTGCATTCATTTCAAATAAATAAAGCTAATTTATGTAGCTGAGAAGTCATAAATTGAAATCTGTTGTCCAAGCTCAAGAAAGTAAAAGACAATCATGCAAATTTCATTTCTAATTATATAACATGAATTATATATATTTAAACATAGAAACAAATATATTTCCCTTATTAATGAGTGCATTGATACCGTATAGTGGTATTTAAAATTTCAAAGAGTGGCATTCTGAATTGAAAGTTTTTCCTATTGATGTTCTTATTTTTCTTTTCATTTGAAAGAAAAATCACGTTCATTTTATAGAGTTTCAGTTTTCCACAGATGAAGATATTAATAATATTTTCTTTAAGGCATCTGTTTTCAGTTGTCCAAGAAGCTTCTCAATAGCTAATGGAAAAGGACCAAAGAGTGAAAGAAATGTTCTGATATATTTCTTCAGGTTAGAGTCACTGGACATTCCACCTGTGGAAGCTGGTTTGTGGTTGGCAGTCATACTCCTTAGTCTGGCCACTATGCAGAGCAGAGGAAAGCAATCCTTATAGTCTGGCTGTGTGTTGCTCCATCTGTTTGGAAGTCTGGTGGGTGTGCATTTTTGTAAGCAATATAATCCAGCTCGTAAACTTAGGTGTAAGCTGCTTAATTGTTCTCCTTGTCATGCGTCCCCAGCCAGTTGGCCTGGAAGTGGCTGGAAAGGCCTGTGAGAACTGCTGCTGACCTTAGAGCATGGGGCAGTGTAATGTGTCCCTCCATAAAAGGGAGATAGTAGAAATCTGGCTACCAAGAAGCAACGTTGCACAGCTGCCTCCCATCAGAACTGCAGTCAGCTAATCCTTCTGCAAGATTAGCTGTTAGAGACAGGCAGGTTTTTGGATCAACATTTTCTGGCTTGCAGCCCTGCCAGGTGTTTCAAACTTTGCTTCATTTAGTCAGATTTAACCAGAGATTTTTTTCTTTTGGGTGTTCTATCGGCTGTTAAACTCTGGGGATATGGACTTTGGAACAATATAGCTTACTTCTTCTGCAGCCTGTCAATTGCAGGTGTTTTTCTGCTGTGTGTTTCAAGCCATAACAACTGGTATTCAGAGACATGGGTCCGTATATGGGGAGGTTTTGTGTAATAGTCAGGAGTATCTGCTGTACAGTTAGACCAGACTGAATTTGAATCTTGGCTTCAGCACTTTGAAGCTTTGTGCCTAGTTTTCTCTTTTGTAAAGTGGGATAATATCTTTTTTATAGGTTGTAAGAAGATTTTAGCTAGTTGAAGGTTTTAGCTAGTTGAGAAAGAGTTTAACATATTATCTGGCAAATGAAAATCCAGTTTGTTCTGTAAAGTTCTAACATGTTCTAGTGACTTGAGAAACAGTACTGTTTGGGATAACACATAACATTTTATCAAAGCTGATGATTAACCAGAATGCTTCATTCCTGATGACATTAACTCTGATATAAATAAATTCCAGTTTTTGAAATTTTATTTATTGTATCCTTTGTTCAAGCAATAACTGTCCTAGTCCATTTGGGCTGTTATAACAAAATATCATAGTCAGGGTAGCTCATAAATACCAGAAATTTATCTCTTACAGTTCTGGAGGCTGGAAGTCTGAGATATGGGTGGCAGCAAGATCAAATGAGGGTCCTTCTGGATCACAGACATCCTGTTGTATTCTCATGTGGTGAAAGGGGCTTGAGAGCTCTGTGAGGTGTGTTTTATAAGAACACTAACTCTGTTTATGTGGGCTCTATCCTGAAGACCTAATCACTTCCCAAAGATTCACTCCTAACACCATCCACATCAGGCATTAGGATTCTACCATGTGAATTTTGGGAGGAAATAAATATTCAGATCATGGCCATAACTGTTTGGTAAATTTTTAATGTGTCTCTAGCTTAGGTGTTAGTAGACATACAAAAGAAGCAGAAGAATACTTGTACTAGAAGAGATTTTAGTCTCTTTTTAGCTTTGTGTGAAAAGTCAGTCAGCTTACTTCTAGCATTCTTTTGGTCTTGAAATTTGGAGCAGTACTTTAACATTATACTGAACTTAAAACATTACACTTCTCTTGAAGTTATAGTTATATATAAAACTTCCACTGAAGCTCTGCCATTCATCTTTGATATCTAAAATATGGGTCTATCACTATGGTTTATTCTTTATTGAAGAGCACTAGAGTATCTTCTAGGATATCAAAATATTTCCTGTTTCTAATGTGATATTCTGGATAGTACAATGTATTAATTTTTCCTCCTCTCATATTTCTAAAGCCATAGCTGGATAATGGAATAATGAAATAATGATTGGATAATCCATTATCCAATAATGGATTAGATAATGGAACATGACCAAACATAGAATTTTTTTTTAAATGGTTAGTGTGATACTAAAAAGAAGGAACAACATCTTCAGATTTGTCTCTTTTTGGAGAAAGTGCTCAATTTTTATAAATTCTGACTTTCAGCTTTTTCATTTTGTTATATATACACACATATATATATATATATATGTGTATATATATATACAGTTTAGTTAGAAGGTGCTATGGCCTAAATGTTTATGTTCCCTCCTACCAAATTTATACATTGAAATCCTAATGCCCATCGTGATATTAGGATGTGGAATCTTTTTTTAAACTGAAGTATAGTTGACATTACTTTGTCAACAAAGGTCCGTCTAGTCAAGGCTATGGTTTTTCCAGTGGTCATGTATGGATGTGAGAGTTGGACTGTGAAGAAAGCTGAGTGCCAAAGAATTGATGCTTTTGAACTGTGGTGTTGCAAAAGACTCTTGAGAGTCCCTTAGACTGCAAGGAGATCCAACCAGTCCATTCTAAAGGAGATCAGTCCTGGGTGTTCATTGGAAGGACTGATGCTAAAGCTGAAGCTCCAATACTTTGGCCATCTGATGCAAAGAGTTGACTCATTGGAAAAGACTCTGATGATGGGAGGGATTGGGAGCTGGAGGAGAAGGGGACAACAGAGTGTGAGATGGCTGGATGGCATCACCGACTTGATGGACATGAGTTTGAGTGAACTCTGGGAGTTGGTGATGGACAGGGAGGCCTGGTGTGCTGCGATTCATGGGGTCGCAGGGAGTCAGATACAACTGAGTGACTGAATTGAACTGATAGTTGATTTACAATGTTGTGTTACTGCTTTATAGCACAGTGACTCAGTTATACATATATATATATATACATACATTGTTTTTGAAAATATTCTTCCCCATTATGATTTATCATACAATATTGAATATAGTTCCCTGTGCTATACAGTAGGACCTTGTTATTTATCCATTCTGTTTATAAAAGCTTACGTCTGCTAACCACAACCTCAAGAGGTTATGGATTGGGTTAATGTGCTTAGAAAAGAGAACCCACAAGCTCCCTGGTCCCTTCTATTAGATGAGAGCACAGAAGGAATACAGTAGTTTATAACCCAGAAGAGGGCTTTCACCAGAACTTGACCACACAGGCATCTTGATCTTAGACATCCATCCTCCAGAATTGTAAGGGATATCTGTTGTTTATAAACTACCCAATCTATGCTATTTTGTTATAATACCTCAAACAGACTAATGCAACAGCCAAGTTTTCAGTAATGAAATGAACCAGGGGAAATTTACTGGAACAGTGACGGTTGTTCAAGAGCGTTCAGACATGTCCAACTCTTTGTGACTCCATATACTGTTGCTGGCCAGGCTCTCCTGTCCATGGGATTGTCTAGGCTAGAATACTGGAGTGGATTTCCATTTCCTCCTCCATGGGATCTTTCTGACTCAGGGACTGAATCTGCCTCTCCTGCATCTCCTGCATTGCCAGGTGGATTCTTTACCACTGAGTCACTTGGGAAGTCCCAGCAATGATGGTTGAGTTTCTTAAACTATGATCAGAAAACTTGAAGCAATGATCAGAAAGCATCAGACTGTTACAGAAGTTGTTAACTGACAGTGAGATATTTTAGCCTGGTTTGAGTGTGGCATTTCCATGTACAAATGCTCCACACTATTTTGTGCTGTATAGACTGGTCTTAGAATAGGAAGGGTCTGCAGTTATCCATATGATTTTATACCTCAGTACTCAAACTGAGCAAATTATTGAATTGCCTATAGTATGTATGCAACCAAAGATTCTTATCTTAAAATGCCTAGATAATAATAGTAATTATCTGTGTTTATTTGAAAATTTCAGTTTTTCAAAGTGTTCCCCACTTAGCTTATCTTATTTATAAATTAACTTTATTTGATAATAGAAAAAAAAAAACATGAGAAATTGGGATACAAAGAGGTTAAGTGACTTCCTTTAGTCTGCACAGCACATGAATGGAGAAGAACTCAAATCTAACTCTGGCTGAAGATCCAGCTTTCTTTGCATTATATAACCCAGCTCAGAAAAGGATTATAGCCACTTCACTCAGTGTAAGTTAAGCTCCATTTAGAACATGACTGATTAGCACATGCCTTTGTAATAGACTTTTAAAACTTGAACTATTCACTTAATCAGTCTTTTGCTTGGCTGATGCAAAATTCGCAATGGAGTTAGCTTGCCTGTCATGTAGAATATAATGGGGACAAATCACATTCCATGTTGCTAGGCTCTTTATAGTATACTTAAACTTTATTGGCTACAGATCTGTCTTTGAGAAAGGGGGATGTGAACAATACAATGCAAAATGCAAAACATCTGTTAGATTTTCTTATCCCTAAACAAGCATTGTTCAGCGAGCATTTTAAGGTAAAAAAAAAAAATTCTAGTAACAAGTTATGGAAGGTAGAAAACTAACAATTACATGAGTTAGCTTCTGAGGATTGGTTGTTTTTGTGTACTTAAGCTTCTAGATGACCCTTGCATAAAGTATATCCCAACTTAATCTAACTTGACTGTGGCTTTTAATACCATGTACAAAGAAAAGTTTAGGCTAAAAATGAATGATTGTAACTTACAAATGGTATAATGGGGAAACACACAGAACCAACATACTGAAGTGTTTTCTATTATTTATACTAAACAGTTATAGAAATTATATAGATGTAGGATATAATGACTCTAAATTATATACTTTCTGTAATAGTCTTATTCAGTAACCTTTATCCTTCACTATGAATAGATCCTTTTCCAGAAGTGGGATGGCAGTAGGAGAGGAACCAAAACTTAAGATAGCCCTCAATTAGATGGTACTGGGTATAGCTGAGTGAGCCCCCTTATTTTGAGGAAATATGCATTCTTCTTCTTCTGTACTAAGAGAGGATGTTTGTGTACCTTACTTTCTTTAAGCCATCTTTCATCATTCTGAATATTGTGACTTATATTTTAAGTAATTAAATACCAGATTCCCCCCCCCCAATTCCTTTTTATAGATGAATTATTACCAAATTGGTAGGATATTTGGAGACCACTGGGATATGGTGAGCAGCTATCATTCCCTATAAAATAGATAATAAGTGTCTTATTGTAAAGCTTGAATTCTGTTTGACATATGTAATTGTGAAAGCACATTTATAAACATGCAAGAGGAAAAGAAAAATATTTTTTTAGCTCTTTGCAGCCCTTTTGGAATTATACTACTTTTCATATTCCTTGTATCAGGGAACTTGTAAATACTTATTCTAAAATAACTCCTAAAGATAAGTAAAACATAGATGTTTGAATTTTCAAACACCGTTATCGAAAAAGATGGAGGGAGAGTTGTTGACCAGTTTCAGCACAAGTTTTTCCTTTCTTTTTTCTAATCATGAATTTATACTGCTCATAAATTTATCATACAAAATCAGAAGACTTATGTGTATGTTTTTAGCCAAATATTTTTCATAGGGTGGATTATAGAGTTAGCAATTATCTAGTAAATTTGGGCTTTGCAGACAACCAAAATCATTGTAGGCCAAGATCAGAAACAAAACTAAAGGCACTGGGCTCTTTAAATAAGCAAAAGAGTACATACTTGATTTAGCCTTATCTAACTTAAAATTCTGGAGAAGGCAATGGCATCCCACTCCAGTACTCTTGCCTGGAAAATCCCATGGATGGAGGAGCCTGGTGGGCTGTAGTCCATGGGGTCATGAAAAGTCGGACACAACTGAGCAACTTCACTTTCAATTTTCACTTTTCACTTTCATGCATTGGAGAAGGAAATGGCAACCCACTCCAGTGTTCTTGCCTGGAGAATCCTAGGGATAGGGGAGCCTGGTGGGCTGCTGTCTCTGGGGTCACACAGAGTCGGACATGACTGAAGTGACTTAGCAGCAGCAGCAGCGGCAACTTAAAATTTTGGAGTACTTTTACCTGATTTTCTCAGTAATCTTTGTGGAATCAAAATAAGCCTCATCCAATTTATATTAAAGGCTTTGCTTAAAAATGATGATGAAAGAAAGAAGCTTCTAAGAAAATACTTTGCATATTCAGAAGGGCAAGTTTAAAGACAAAATAAAAAACAGTATTGGCTCATAATAATTTTGTATGAATAGCATGGTTATGTTTTCACTCAGTCAATGAGTAAAACCACTGAAGCCTGGGTTTAATAAGATAGGTATCTCAGAGATCAAATAATTGACAGAAGCACTCTCTTTTCCTTATGTATCAGCCTTCAAAGTCCAATGGCTCCTGTACTTTTCTGTACTTTTGAAAAGGTACAAACATTGCTTGAAAACTGCTTTTACTGCCCATTGTGTCATGTCAATTTTAAGTCAAGGCATTATTTGTACCATTGAGTATACCATTTGGAACATGTTTATTGTTGTTCAGTCGCTAAGTTGTGTCTAACTCTTTGTGATCTCATGGACTGAAGCACACCAGGCTTCCCTGTCCTTCTGTATCTCCTGGAGTTTGCTCAAACTCATGTCCGTTTAGTCAGTGATGCTATCCAACCATCTTATCCTCTGTCATCTCTTTCTCCTCCTGCCTTTAATCTTTCCCAGCATCATGGTCTTTTCCAGTGTGTTGGCTGTTCGCATCAGGTGGCCAAAGTACTGAAGCTTCAGCTTTAGCAACGCTGAATATTCATTGAAAGGAACATATTCAGGATCTATAAAAAATGTAAAATAACCTGAAGACAGTAGTTTTCATCAGTATTAATAAAAACTGATGATCATTTCTTACCGGTATTATTTAACCTAAGTTCTCAGAAAACCTCGGGATAAGTGACAGAGGAAAGAGTTGTCCTTGTGAGTGGACTCTAACAAGGTGGTTGTTAAGGAAAGGTCTAACAAAACATGAGGAAGAGGAGCAGTGCTGTCGCTTCTCTGAAGACAGTTATCATTCTGTGCCAAAAACTTTTCTAGAGGAGCTTTTGTTGTTTTTGTTGCTTGTTTCTGGTTTATAAAACTGGGATAAAAGAGATCTTAGTTTCAGTCCGCTCTGCCAGCTGTGTGGTCATGGACACATTGAAGCTCTCTGGGCTTTGATTTTCTCATCTATAAAATTTTGAGATTAGGATTGGAACTCTACAGCCTTTTCTAGCTTTAAAATTCTAGGATTCCAGAAAATAGAAAAGAAGGGAAAAACACATAGGGACTATAATCGGTTTTTGAGCAACTCTTTAAAACCCCTCCCCTGAAATATCCATTTTGGAAGTAGTGATCTTTAGGTTTTCAAGGTCCTATACATAATAAATATGTGTGTAAAGAGGAGGGAACATCAGTTGAGCACTTGTAAATGTTAGATGTCACTTTCTCCAGGAAGTTTCTCCTAAATACCCACCCTCCTGCACACCTTTTAAAATGGATATTCATTCCCACCTTTATGTTTCATCTACATCTTCTGCTTGCTTCTATTATTATTGCATTGTACTCACTTAAATGCCTGTTATTGCTACCAGATTGTTAGTTCCTTTGATATAGAACTGTGTTTTAGGGTCTTACTCATCTTTTATTCATAATTTCTCACACAGACCCTCACATATTAAAGGCCACATATTTCTTAGGAATAAAAATCTTTGGAATAAATATTCACTGTTTTATATATGCGATGTCACTGAACCTACATAATATAACCCCATCTCTAAGAAAATGAGCTCAAAGTAGAAACATAAATGTCATACTACTAAAAATGATAAAGCAAGATTCTACTTTGGAACTCTCCCACTCCAAATGTGAGTCCTTTCTGCTTGATCAAGCTGCCTTCCATGCAGAGTACTGAGAAGGGCAGTAGAACAGAGTTTGGTTTACAGTTTGGAGAGGATAATCTGGTCAAATTTCACATTGTTGAACAAAATAAATATTTCTTTTGTCATTCAGTATGGCTGATGTACCTGTTTTCCCTAAGGAAACAGGATTGGCTTGAATGCTTATTTTGGTATTTTTAAGTTTGGGTACTACTGATCTTTGCANGCAGTAGAACAGAGTTTGGTTTACAGTTTGGAGAGGATAATCTGGTCAAATTTCACATTGTTGAACAAAGTAAATATTTCTTTTGTCATTCAGTATGGCTGATGTACCTGTTTTCCCTAAGGAAACAGGATTGGCTTGAATGCTTATTTTGGTATTTTTAAGTTTGGGTACTACTGATCTTTGCATTCAAGAAAAAATCAATTTAGCCGTAGTTGGGGTTGTTGGAGTCCAAGGGGAAAGCAGAATTCACTTGTTTCTCTTCTCAATCTGCACTCCACAATAGATTCCATATCCTCTATTCTCCTTTCACTTCCACTTATTATTTCACTACCTGTTTTGTTATGTTCATAGGCTATCAGCACTCCCAGAGAAAGTCACAATATCCCTCTCCCTGACTCTACCACAAATCCTTGCTGGATCTCATTGCTGCTTTTGATGATACTTTCAATCCTGTCACATTGATTCCTTGTTGCATTCCCTACAACACCTATTGCAAAGTTTTTGTACTTTTTCTATCCTCATTATTCCACTTTCATTTTCCTTCATCCCTTTATCTTCAATTTTGTTGGTTTAGATTTGAAATTATTATATAATGGGATGACAGAGGATGAGATGATTGGATGGCATCACAGAATCAATGGACATGAGTTGGAGCAAACTCCAGGAGACAGTGAAGGACCTAGCATGCTACAGTCCATGGGGTCACAAAGAGGCATACACGACTGACCAGCTGAACAGCATATACTGGAAATCTGAGCTTTGCTATTCTTTGCCTTAATCTTTCACTTTTCCATTTTTTAACTCTGTGTCACTGGTCACTGGCCTACCTTCTTTCTCTTCTCTTCTGAAGGCTCTGTCTTCCATTGTCCTCTCTCTCTCTCTTTTACTTGTTACTTACCTACTTAATATGTAGTAATTTGCATCTGTTAATCCTATATCCCTAATTTGTCCCTCCCCTCTAGTTGGCTGTTGGTTTGTCATAAGTTCCATTGTCTCCCTCTGACTTGCTGTGTGTGTCCCATGACTTAAACTATCATCTGCAAATCCACGACGTCCAAATCTACATCAGTTCTGATCTCTCAAGTCAATTCCATCCTTATCTTTAAAATACCTATTTGGAAATCTTCACTTAGCTATATTTTACTCAAGTCAAATTCAGCATGCCTTTATCCTGATCCTAAACTATCTTTAGGATTTTTTTTAATAACTTTTGATAGGTCATCAGTGTGTTTTGTTTGTACATTCAGATTCCCAGATGCTTCAGTGGGAAGAGCTGATTGTGAAATATGATAGAGTCACGGGTCATGACACTGCACAAGTATGCTAAAACTATATTTGATTAGATTATACAGTAGCCTGATAGCAAAAGCATATACGGTTTGTTCACTTTATGTGGTATTAGGAGAATGGGAACAGGCCTAGACTAAACATTTTCATAATCTTTCATCGGCCTTCCTGGAGATAGAATGCTCAGTCTTTGTCATCTCTAATTATTGTAATTTTGCACTTAGAACATGTGTGTTATATGGAAAGCTTCCTTGCCTGTCCTACTTACCCATGTCTTGCTGGCAAGCAGTGTAGGTAGTTGTTGAGGTTCCCTTTTGCAAAAGCCGTAGTTAAACTCAAAGCCATTTTGCAGAGAATTCATGGATCTACCCAAAGTAAAGGGAAAATCAAAATAAGTAACCTATCTTATTCGTGAAAACAAATTTTAACAACCAATAAAACCCGTAATATAGCACCATCACTATTGAAGACAAGAAGAGGAGGGTGTGGAGGCAGGGATGTGAAACATGAAGAGATGAAAAAAAGCACTCTTCCAGAAGAACTCTCTGCTATGTTTATTGTTTCTCAGCTCTTAATCTGCCTTTCCCTGAGTATTTCCGGCCTTGAGTCACAGAGCCCTTTTACCAAATTGGTGTGTTTGTGGTTAAGATGAGACTTTGGTATGGTGGAAACAATGTTGGCATTGGCATCAGAGAAACGAGGTGCAAATTCTGGCTCTGGTGTTACTGTGTGACCTCAATTCCCATCTCTGGTGCCTTAGTTTCTGTCTGTAAAGTGAAGCTGTTAGTACCTGCTTCCTGTAATTGTGATGAGGCTTGAGAATAATCTTGTAATATTGTAAAAGCTTCCAAATTATAAAGTGTTTTGTGAATAATCACTCAATGAAGGAGCTATGTTGACTTACTCCTGAAAGGAGAACAACGTTTGAAGCTTTTAATTCTCACCTCAAGGTGAGAATTTTTTTCCCATGGGTTCAAAAGTACCTAAGTATATGATTACAAGTGTAAAAATTTGGGACAAAAATAAACTATTGGCAGTTTTTCCATTTTCATTTGTGTGTAAATTTTTAATATAAATTCAGAGACAAGAAGCATTAATGAAAGTCCAAACGGTTTACTGAACAAGTTTTCAGCAGTTCAACTTTATAACAATTAAACTTGTTAAATTTTTCTGAACAATGCCAGCATTTGTATTTAAAAAAAAACAACAAGTAAATTTCTTATTGACTGCCAAAGTCAATAAAGAGTTCCTCTATTTGGAGCTCTTTTCTATTTTTGTCATTCTGCAAGTCCTAACTTTAAATATACTCACTTCAAAGAGAGACTTTCTTTGATCATTGTATTGGTTTTCTTTCTTTCTTTTTTAGTTAGTTTTCTAGGACCGCTATGGGCTTCCCTGGTGGCTTAGATGGTAAAGAATCTGCCTGTTATACCGGAGACCCAGGTTTGATCCCTGAGTCAGGAAAATCCCCTGGAGAAGGGAATGGCTACCCACTCCAGCATTCTTTTTTTTTTTTTTTTTTTGGTAATTTATTTATTTTTAATTGAAAGGTAATTGCTGTACAATATTGGTTTGAATTCTGCCATACATCAATGTGAATTAGCCTTAGGTGTACATATGTCCCCTCCCTCTTAAACCTCCCTCCCAGCCTTTGCCACNAAATAGATGTTTTTCTGGAACTCTCTTGCTTTTTCCATGATCCAGCGGATGTTGGCAATTTGATCTCTGGTTCCTCTGCCTTTCTAAAACCAGCTTGAACATCTGGAAGTTCACGGTTCACGTATTGCTGAAGCCTGGCTTAGAGAATTTTGAGCATTACTTTACTAGTCTCTAGCAAAATGCCTTGTACCTGGTAAGTAGCTGGTTTCATCACTTACCTTGTAACTTTGGGCAAATAATTTAATGCCTTTGTGCCTCAGTTTACTTAGGTGGAGGTGGAAGTGGTGGTGGTTTAGTTGCTAAGTTGTGTCCGACTCTTTTGCAACCCCATGGACTTTAGCCCACAAAGCTCTTCTGTCCGTGGGATTTCCCATGAAAGAATGCTGGAGTGGGTTGCTGGTTCCTCCTCCAGGGGATCTTTCCAACACAGGGACTGAACCCGTATCTCTTGCTTGTCAGGTGGATTCTTTACCACTGAGCCACCTGTGAAGTTCGCTTAGGTGGTGATCTTATGCATTATCCACTTCCTATTATGTTATCATTTTTCAGTACTTAGAACAGTATCTGACACATAGAAAATGCTCAATAAATGTTAGCAATTATTCTTACTTTCCCAACACATTTGTTGAAAAACAGAATGAATGAATCAAATGCGTTTTGAAAAACTTAAATATTTCTGAATGATTTCCACATGGCAGTCCAAAAAGCAGCTTTTTTTCTAAGGCAGATTTTTTTTTTCAGTTCAGAATGTGTTATACTTCACTGACCATAGTAACTGCCATAAAACCCTTTTGGTGTTGGAAGATTGTGATTCTAACTGCATTTTCAATGACTTCTGCACAGTCACTCTGACTGCATGTCTTGGGTCTCTTTGCTGGGTGTGTCATCGTATACTTGCCTTGATTGATGGTTTTTGAGTGTCTGTAGTTTTTATTCAGAGTTAAATGGAAGTGAGAAAACAAGCATGTTATACAAAATTAATGACTCTGGATTCCAGGAGAACTAGAGATCAAAAGCATAGCTCCAATGGAAGGAGACATGAATTTGTAAAAGTTGGGTTGCAGAGAGCTATTGAACAAGGAACTAAAGGAACAGGAGCTTGGCCTAGCTGGGCCTGAGAGCTCAGAGAGGGCGAGATAAGAGCCACTTCTTTAGATGTCTTGCTTGTTCCAGAAGAGACACAGCTGGAAGCTCAAAGAGCTTATGTGATTCTTAATCAAACTTAGACCAAGAATGCCTGTACATGTCCATGCCAGGATAGATGTATCCAGACTGAGAATCTCAAATGATCTAATCAGTTCAGAGACAGTCTCTATAATTTACTAGTTTCTAAGACTCTATAATACTCAATTTATATAATACATAGAGAGTCTCAGGTCAATCTTCATTCTTATAAGAAAATAAAGGAATCTTGTCACTGATTTTCCTGAAAGTGTGCTAAAATATGCTGTATATACAAGTGTTCAAAAAGTAATAATAATAATGGCTAATACATAGAGCATTTACAATGTGTTAGGCACTGTGGTGAGCACTTTAGATATATTATCACATTTAAGTATCACATATTATGAGTTAGGTAATATGTCATTCCAATTTAAAGAAAAAGAAATTGAAGCTCAGAGAAATTAAACTGGTCAAGGTTGCACAGTTTATAAGTAGTAGAAAGAAGTCATGCCTATTTGCTTACAAACCTCTGTACTCTATTTACCTTCCAAGTAGCATTTATTTTTTATATTCCCAAATAGCATTTATTGTGTATATGCTGAATGATATGTGAAAGTTATAGCCTTTAATCTTGCTAACATTTTTGGAATGTGTGGTAGATATTATAATTCCTAATTTTCCAATGTGAATGGTGAGGCTTAGAGAGATTTGCCTAAAGGTTTCACTTTGGGAGATAGGATCATAAGCAAGAATGTCAGGCTTTCAAGTGAAAGAATGACGAGAACTATCATACTTTTAACTAACATATTAAAAAAAAACATATTTGCAGTCCAGATGTAGTTAAAAACACACACACATACACTAAACACAGTTCAGTTACCATAAATAGAAGGAGGGGGTCTTTGGATTAAGTGATAGTAAATATCGTGTAGTTTTATTCAGTGTGAAGCATAGAGGCTTCCACATAGGAATGCTTCCAACACTAATATAGCACCTGTGCCTCCGAAGCCAGTTCTTTCTCAGCAACACCTTTTTCAGAGAATAAGGTGGCAAAAAAGAAAGAAAGAAAGAAACATGCATATGTAAAACAGAGATTTGGCAAATGAACTGCCCAGTTCATGACATCGTTGCAAATTCACCCTCATTAAAAATAGAAGTTGAGACATATAGCTTTTCCCTTCATTTCTCCCAGGATAAATCTCTGAATTCCTATGTTGAGTAGAAAATGCTAAAATATCACCATCTCTATGAATCACTACCTTATCCCAATAAACCCTGAAACCCAACCTCAAAATTATATAGTTACAGGCCCACTATAGGAGTGTTTCTTCTAACACATGACAGTGTCCACACACACTAACACTGCATGTTGATTCTCTCCAGATATTGTAAATAACACTATACAATATATGTGGCTTTTCCTCTTCTCTTTCTTTTTTTAGTAGCTGCATAAATAGACAAAAAGCTTTGGGAAGAAAGTATCTGCTTTCTTCCCCCTTCATGAAATCTTTAGTCTGATTATTATACCCAAGATAAGCAAAACCCAAGTATGTTTGCTCTTAATTAAAGCTCTTTTCATAGTGTACCCAGAGGCACCACTTAAGAGTGTGCAAACCAGATGAGACGAATAGTAAGCACTCTGATTTATTCACCAAAAGATTATCTATGCATTTTTGTTTTGAGAAATTCATGTTAGGAACTTAAACAAGAATCCTTAACACTTAGGAGAAAAGTAAGTTTGTATGTCAGTCATTCTCATGTATTTGTGTTTACATAGTGAGGGCTCTACAAAGAAACTACCATATGGAATGGGAGGAGAGTGTTCTCATCTACCAAGAGGCAAAGGTATGATTCTTGCCTCTTAATTTCCTTACCCTCTTTCAGTTCTCCTGGTTTTCTTGTCATCAAAAGACGTGGTTTATGTTCCGAAGAGATTATAAATTCTTATCCACAAAGAGATTATAAATTCTTAACCATTTGTAGTGTGAATAAATGAAAATTAGAAAGTTGATAGTATCCATTCCAGAAAATAGGACACCTCAGCAAGATCTCATAAAACTCTAAAGAAAAGTTTCATTTTGCTTTTTTAGATATAGGAACAAATGGAGGAGGAAAAGCTGCTTGTCTAGAGTTAGTTTCAAGAACAATCATATAACACAAATAAGCAAATCATCAAGCATCAGCCTCTAGAGTCTGTATTCTAGCCTGCTCTCCTTCTATTTTATAACCTGTCTGTTTGACTTTGGATTTTTAACTCTCCGATTCTTAGTTTTCTTACCTAGATTAATGCTATGCAGTGTTTGTTGTTGTTTGTTTATGCAGTGTTTGTTGTTGTTTGTTATTCAGTCACGCAGTCATGTCCAGCTCTTTTTGACCCCATGGACTGCAGCATGCCAAGCTTCCCTGTCCTTCACTGTTGCCTGGGGTTTGCTCAAACTCATGTCCTTTGAATCAGTGATGCCAACCAAACATTTCATTCTTTGTTGCCCTCTTCTCCTTTTGCCCTCAATCTTTCCTAGCATCAGGGTCTTTTTCAATGGGTTGTTCTTCACTTCAGGTGGCCAAAGTATTGGATGCTTTAGCATCAGTCCTTCCGATGAATATTCAGGGTTGATTTCCTTTAGGATTGACTAGTTTGATCTCTAGCCATTGTGTAAAGCTCTTCATACATTATTCGTTTTAATATTGACAGTAAAAGCATGAAAGAGAAATTATTCCCTATTATGCAGATGAACACCTGTATACAGACACATCAGGCTTCCCTGGTGGCCCAGAGGTTAAAGCATCTGTCCACAATATGGGAGACCTGGGTTCGATCCCTGGGTCAGGAAGATCCCCTGGAGAAGGAAATGGCAACCCACTCCAGTATTCTTGCCTGGAGAATCCAATGGATGGAGGAGCCTTGTGGGCTACAGTCCACGGGGTCACAAAGAGTCGGACACGACTGAGTGACTTCAATTTCACTTTCTTTCACTTTATACAGATGAAGAAATCAAGGTTTAGAGAGGCAAAATACCTTATCCAATTTGATATAACTAGTAGAAGAGTTATTAATAGTATTAATAACTATTAATATTAGTTATTAATTAATAACTAATATTATTAATAGTATGCTGTTGTGGTTGCCAAGTAATCAGAAACTCACGACATTCTGATTCCAGTGCCCAAGCGTTTAACCCCAAATAGTTGTAATGATATACTAAGATAATGGTTACATAATAAGGAATTAATAAATGATTTATTAATTCAACAAAAGTTTATGAATGCACCTATTTTTTGTCATGTACTATTCTATGCATTTAGGTTATAGCAATTAATTATAAAGACAAAGTCCATGGACATGAAACTTACATTATGATGAGGAAAACAAATAATAAAAAATTAATATTCCTGGTAGTGATGACTCTTATGAAGAAAAATGAGAGAAGATAAGAAATAGAGAGTGATGAAGATGGGATGACTATTCCACAATTTCTCTGCTAAGGTGACATTTGAACAGACACATGAATAAAATGAGGGAGCAAGGTATATAGAATTAATTGGGAAGAATGTTTCAAGCAGAGAGTAAAGCTAGTATAAAGCTTTGAAGTAGTCAAGAAACACTACAGAGTTTTGTCTGGCTAGAGTGGAGAGAGCTAGAAGAAACATACTGGGAGATGAAATCAGAAATAGGGGCAACATTATGAAAGGCTTTGTAGACTAAAGTAAGATCTTTGGACTTGATTCTGAACGAAATGGGAAGCAATTAGGATTTTTAAGCAAAGGAGTGATACTGTCTGATGTAAATTTTAAAGTAAGCCTGCTTATTGGATTGTATGGTAAATTATTAAATTGAAGCCAGATTGAAAGTGGAGTTAATAAGACTTACTTATGGATTAGATGTGGCCAAGAGTGGTGTAAGAGAATGTCAAAGAAGTTTTTGATGTGAGCAACTGAAAAAATGAAGTTGCTACTTACAGAGTTAATGGAAGGGTGGAGGCCGAGGGTAGAAATAGGAAAATAGGAATTCAGGTTGGGAACTGTTATTTGTGAGAGACCAAGCCAAACAGAGGTGTTCAATGGGTTATACAAATCTGAAATTCAAGGAAGAGGTTGGAGTTCGAGATATACATTTAAGAGCTGTTAGTATCTACATGTTACTTAAAGTACAGAAGTGGATAAGATCATTAGAGAAGAGGGTTAGCTAAAAGACAGAGAGATCTGAGCCCTGCTGCTGCTGCTGCTGCTGCTGCTGCTGCTGCTGCTGCGTCGCTTCAGCCGTGTCCGACTCTCTGCGACCCCATAGATCTGAGCCCTAGGGCACTCTTGAAGTTCTGGAAGATTAATCAGAACCAGTAGACAAGATCAAAAAAGAGAGCTGAAAGAATTGAGAGAGTAGAAGGAAAACTGAGAGAGTGCTGTTGTGATTGCCAAGTAAAGAAAATGATTCAAAAAGGAAAAAATGGTCAACTGTGTCAAATGCTGCTTAAAGGACAAGTAAGATGAGCATTGGATTTGATAACAAGGAGGTCCTTGATGATCTTGACAAAAGTGACTTTCAAACAGGGACTGGAAGCAAAACAGCTCAGTAGTATGGCTTCAGGAGAGAATGGGAGGAGATCAAGTATGGACAATGCATACAAACAGGATCTGGGGCATGGGGCGCTGCACTGGCTTTTCCTTGTGGTGCAGGCTTCTCTTCTTGTGTCACACGGGCTCTCTAGTTGTAGTGAAAAGGTTTAGTTGCCCTGTAGCATATGGGATCTTAGTTCCCTGCCCAGGGATTGAACCCACATCCCCTGCATTGGAAGGTGGATTCTTAATCACTGGACCACCAGGAAAGTCCCTCTAAACAGGATTTTGAAGATTTTTGTTCTAATGGGGAGCATAAAGATTGAATGATAGTTAAGTGGTAAATATAGTTCACAGGAGAGTTATTTTTTTTAATGAAGTGTATATAACAGACTTGATGTCTATGGTATCACTTCTGTAGAGGGAGCAATAGACAATCAGGAAAGAGAGGGAACAGTTATTATTGCTATTTTACTGATTTGTCATTATTGCTACTAATTATTATTGCTACTGTACAATGGGAACAGATATTTAAAATTCATATTCAAAAGCTCTATAAATGTCTCAATTATACTAATAACAGATTTTGTTGTTTGCTGTATGGCTGAGGCTCTTTCAAACACTCCAATTGTCATTTCCTTATTTATTCCTCTCAGTGCCACTATAATCGTCCCCATTTAACAGAGGAAAACCAGTTTAGCAGAGTTAAGAGTTTTTCCACAGTCACACAGTCAGGATTCAAGCCCAAACCCAGGTTTGACTGCCCTCAGAGTAGGTTGTTAATCTCTTCTAAAGTGCTTCTGGTCAGTTACTTACTATGCTTTACTCAGGACAAATATTAGATTCTCTGTGGAAATTTCAGCAAAATTGATTATTCTAAACCAAGAATTTTATATTTAGTGAGGCATGGTCTTTATGGAGATTTCCTACTCTATAAAGTTTTCTTTCCACTTAAACATAACTATAAATCTGCAATTTCTGTGAGTGCTTCTGGACATCATGTAAAAGAAAGGGTTGTTTTAGGACAGCAAGACAAACGGTCACCTGTTATTATTGGTGTTTTTAAGGCCAATGCGTGGGGGAATTTTAAAGGATCTCTTAAGTTTTGTGACCTTGGGCAGAATATTTAGTATTAATTAGTCCCAGTTTTTCTTACTCGTAAAATGGAGATAAAAGGTATACTTTTCAGGTTTATGGCAAGAATTGTATTCACACAAGGGATATTATGCGTCAGTTACTTAGCACAGTGCATGGCTCCGAGTAAGTAACCACTTAATAATGCTCACGATTGTTTTTCTTCTCTCAGTAGCTTGGAAAAAGCAATTCTTCATTTCTAATTGAATTCCAGAGAGCTTTGAAATTTACAGGGCCAAGGTAATTTGCTTAATTAGAAGAGAATATTTGGGGATTGAGTAGGAAACTGTATTTAGAATGAATACTGAGTTCCAAAGAGACTGTCTCATGCTCCAGTTCTACTCAACCCAGTTGTAGCTGGGCACCATATGAAACACATCCTTTTTGTTACAAGGGTAACTCACCTAGACAGCTGGTTCAGTTTATGTTATGAAATAAAGATCTTCATGAAGCAAGCATTTTGAATTGTGCTATGTTGTCTATGACATAATTCCAGTGTTGTTTAAACTTCCTGTAGCAGTAGAATTTCTTCTTATGAATAAATTTTTACATGGAATTACAAAATAATTTTCATTAGTCTCCCCTCCCCGTTTTCATTTGTCTCCCCTCCCCACCTCAGATGGTCCCTGTGGCACAGCAATGGAACTTTAGGATTCTGTGAGAACTAGTTTGAAAACCACTGACCTAAATTGTTTGGGTACTAAAAAGTGATAGTTGCTCAGTCGTGTCCAACTCTTTGTGACGCTGTGGACTGTAGCCTGCCAGGCTCCTCTGTCCATGGAATTCTCTAGGCAAGAATACTGCAGTGGGTTGCCATTTGCTTCTCCAATCTGGGTAGTAATATTATCAATAAATACATTTTCAATAATATTTATCATTCAAAAACTATGTTAATGGCACTGTGCTAAGTGATGAGAGAGAGGATATGATGAGTAAACCGGACCCAAATTCAAATTATGTAGGCTTTAACTACAGGGAAATTTATTGTACCAGATGACTACAAGTCCAGAAACTAGAATGGCTGTGGAAGACAGTATAATGGCTCCCTCAAAGTGTCTGTGTACTATTTCCCCAAATCTGTGAAATGTTATGCTATAATGCAAAGGAGAATTAACGTTGCTAATCAGCTGACCCTGTACAGGGAGATTATGCTGTGTTTTTTTGCATGTCTAGTGTAATCATCAGAATCTTCCGAAGCGGAGGAGGAGGCAGCAGAGTTAAAGGAGGAGACAGGAGGATGGAACAAAAGTTAGAGTGATAATGTGAGAAGGGCTTGATCTACTTTCACAGACTTGAAGACATAAGAAGCCCTCAAACTGACTTTTATAGCCTTTGTTTTTCATTCTGTATGGTTTAAAGTTCTGGCAATTTCCACTATAAGCAAAGGTTCTGATAGGCAGAGGTTGAGTGGATTCATTCAGTGATTTATGGCTTCATTCAGGCTCAAGGTCATGATGATTAGAGGGCAAAACAGTATATTCTCAGATTGATTAGGGCCTTGGGATCTCTGGAATATATAATTCAAAGGTTCGATTTTCTTGAGTTACTTGAGAGCCGTGATAGTGTCTAAGTCTTAATCCCTTCAAGCAGGATATCTACTAAGGGTAAGAAACCTTCGTGTGAATTAGAAAAATGTGTCCGAACTACTGAGTGAGTGAGGCAAGCCTCATGCTAGGACACAAAGCTTGTTGAGCAGAGTTCAGGCTAGATTTCAGTCCCAGGTCAGTTCTGGGTGGGCATCTTTGTGTATTGAGCAACCTGCAGAATCATATAGGATAGCTGTCTGGCATTTAGAGACAGGACAAGAAAGTGATCATGATTCACAGATTTTGACAAAGTTCAGTGCATGAGGGAGTACCAAGCTTATCAACAGAAAGTGTTTTGCTTAGTTANAGGTCAGTTCTGGGTGGGCATCTTTGTGTACTGAGCAACCTGCAGAATCATATAGGATAGCTGTCTGGCATTTAGAGACAGGACAAGAAAGTGATCATGATTCACAGATTTTGACAAATTTCAGTGCATGAGGGAGTACCAAGCTTATCAACAGAAAGTGTTTTGCTTAGTTAAATTAATGAAAACAGACCTATTTTTGGAGTCCTTATTTTCTTTGAAGTGAAAGTGTTAGTGGCTCAGTTGTGTTTGACTCTTTGCAACCTCATGGACTGTAGCCCGCTAAGCCCCTTTGTCCATGGAATTCTTTAGGCAAGAAGACTGGAGTAGGTTGCCATTTGCTTCTCCAGAGGATCTTTCCAACCCAGGGATCAAGCTTGGGTCTCCTGCTTTGCAGGCAGATTCTTTACAGATTCTTTATTTTCTTTTGTACTGACCAATCTTAGATGCAACATTACTTGTCCTGGGGAGCATTACTTTTTTCCTCCTATTACTATGTAAAATTGATGTTTTATTTCAAACTATTCTTGTTTTATTTCAACTTGNTTGCAGGCAGATTCTTTACAGATTCTTTATTTTCTTTTGTACTGACCAATCTTAGATGCAACATTACTTGTCCTGGGGAGCATTACTTTTTTCCTCCTATTACTATGTAAAATTGATGTTTTATTTCAAACTATTCTTGTTTTATTTCAACTTGTTCAGGTTTCTTTATAAAAGGGGTATGCAAGAAAGTTTTAATTTCATTTTTACAGACTAACACCTTAATACTTGTTATGAGGCTAGGTTTTGGTTTTTCTTATGCCTGGACAGACTTAATTTGGGGTAGGTGGGAAGACAAGAATTTATGTGTGGGAGTGGGAGGACAAGTTGAATTTATGGTCAACTTGGAGCAAATATTTATGTTGACTCAATATTAGGATAAGTGGCTGGAAGAGTTTGTGAAAAATAGGAATCTCCAAAAGAAGTATCTAAACAGATTATAGCATGTAATGCTCAGTTTCAAATATCATTACTGTTCCTTGCCACCATAGAAGTTTGAAGATGCTCTCTTTAGATGAAGAGTTATTATTACCTCTGCCTGGTATTTTGTTTTCATATTTTTTCCTTTACCTCCTTCAGTTGTTTACTTGCTGGTTCACTGATACCATAGATTAGATTGGCAGAATTTATCTTGTTACCGGAAGTCTGTACCCTTTGACCAACAACCCCCCTTTCCCCTTACTACCACCCCATGACAACCATGCCCTCAGGGTCTGATCATGTGGGTGTCACAAATGGCAGGTTTTCCTTTTCTTATGACTGAATAATATTCAAGTGGATGTGTACTATATTTCCCTTACCTACTCATCTGTGATGGGCACTTAGGTTGTTTCCATGTCTTGGTTATGGTGAATAATGCTGCAATGAGTGAGGGAGTGCAAATATCTCTTCAATATATTGATTTTGTTTCTTTCAGCTATATACCTAGAAGTTTGATTGCTGGATCAAATGAGAGTTCCATTTTTAAATTTTTGTCTAATTAAAAAAACATAATCTGTCCAGAATCTGTCAGGTGTGTAGCCCCCAAGTCACACAATCCAGCCCAGCAGTTAAATATTCATTGCTTGTATTCTCTCTTCTAGGCAGGATGCTAAGAGCTGGAAGTACAGAATTCATCAAAAAGACCAAATCAAGCAAAGAGGAAGCTGCAGTATGGTATTCATTGCTCTTATTATAGCATCTACAATAGTATAGGAGTGGAAGCCCTCTTTGAGGAAATGAAGCCGTAGTACTTAGCCAGGTAAAGATGTTCTGACCCCAGAAGCATGAGGGACCATGGCACATATAGGGAGCTACAAGTAATTGGGGGAGTGCTAGAAGACAGACTGCAGTGGATGCAGTGGCAAGAAATGTGGATTAGTTAGGGCAATGATGTCCTGAACTAAGGTAATGACAGTGAGGATGGAAAGAAGTGACAAATTCGAAAGATGTTAAGGATATAGAACAAAAGCATTGGTTTTTGATTTGAATATAAGGGGGTAAGAGAAGGAGGCATCATATATGGTGCCTCAGTTTCTAACTGGGGCACTTGAGTGGAATTTGGGGATTAGTGACAAGAGAGTGAAATAGGGCAAAGACAGGAGTTTGGGGGGCCTCAGTTTTTACATGGTAGCCTGCTTGGTTACTCTTCTTAGTACTCGAGTCAGGTCTTCTAGGCATCTAGCACTCACCTGAATCTGGGCTATTGTAAGGTCCTGATAATCTCATTTATCTCCTTGAAAGCTAGAACTGTGTCCTTAGAGATAACCCCACAGTCACCAGTTCCATTGGCTGGAGACCTCTCAGATGTTGACAAAATTCGTTGGATCACAGTTATAATATACCAGGCATCAGTGTCAATTCCTGCCTAGATCCCCCTCTGCAGTGCTGAGTCTTATACATGTGCCCCTGGTACTAAGAATAGACCTTCTGTTACCAGGCCAGTAACTCCAATAATACTTTTTTTTTCTTTTTCCATGGTGATGCAGTACTGCAGGTGACCCTGTAGCCTTGTGCGAAACTGGCCTGTGGTAACACTGTGGATAATGCAGTACGGAATTGGATAATGCATCCAAAATTCTACTGTGCAGGCACATCTGCCTTTGACGGATAAACTAAAGTTGAATATCAGTGGAGCTGCAGGGAGGGCATATTTCCCCATTATTTCTTCCAGAGAGCACATAGGCTGAAGGGTAGGCCCTCTGTTAAATATCAGTCACTTTCACCTGTTTAGCTATGAACTGAAGCTAGTTCTGGTCCTGCAAACTTAAAGAGCAACCAACCAAGGAGAGACCTAATGAGAATTAGAAGGTTCTCAAGTAATTAGGTTGCCTCTTAAAATTCTTACCTGTGGTGAGTACACAACATTCAACACCGTCGCTCTGTGTGTAGCCTCTCACTAGGCATTTATAACCAATTACCTCATGTATGGATTTGTCAGAGTGCTTGAGTTAATGCGGCTCATTAAAACCTCATGGAGATGAGTGACTCACAGATCCCTGCTGGCCAGAACATCTCTTCTACTCAGGTTTGCACTGCTGACAGATTGTTGACTAAACAGCAGATTTGACAAGGTGTGCTATAACTCAGAAGTTTAAACCTGCACAGGAATTTTATGAAAACCTCATGGGCTGAAATGCTGGAGCATCAGGCCTTTTCGCAAGAAAACGCGCATGTGGGGAGGTATTAGAGTTAGGAGGAGCAGAAAGAGAAAACTTGAGAAAAGAAAACTTAAAGAGAAAACTTTGACCATTTTTCTGTGTGGAATTGTGATAAGTTTCTGGGAACTCTCCCACCACCCTTTTCCATCTCCTTCCTTATACAAAAGTTGGAGGTCATAGAGAGGCAGAGGTATGCCCCCCAGATAAGACAGCATGAGTGGTTGGTGGGAAGGGGCTGTCGATGTGCGTTCTCCTTTCTCAGAGCTGATGGATCTGAGTGTTGGCGCTATCCTGAATAGCTGTTCTGAATGTCTGCTCTATGGGCTGTGCAGCCTCCAGCCACAGCAGTGTGATGAGTGACGTGCTAGAGCTGAGAGGTACTTGAGAAAGAGCTATGACTTTTTGGGAGGCTGAAAATGCTCTCACACTGGTAGTAGAGGAGCCAACTGGATTTTGATGGGAAAAGGGAGGCTCCTGTAAAGTGCTGCTAAACCTCAGTTAACAAGAGCTGAGTCATGGCATTCCCTGCTGTTAGACACAGGCAACTTCTAAGTTGACATGTGCTAGAATAGCTCCAGTCTTCAAGTAACCAGCATGACATCACACAAGGCACACACCATGAGGTGGAGAGTTGCAACTTGCGGTGGAAATGGTTCCAGGTAACCTCTGCCAGGTGTGCGAGGACCATTTATTATCTCTATTGTGTGCTTGGTGAAGCATTTATCACATAATCTGGAGAGAGATCAGAGGGACTCATTTTGGGAAGGGCTGTAGATGGTGACACAGTCTGGCTCTGACTGGTTTGTTGGAGAAAATAAGTATTGAGCATATGAATATACTTATTTCTTATGTAATAGTTATCACTTATTGAACATTTATTCCAGGCACATTACATACAACTTTTCACTCTGTACTCCCAATGACCCTGTAGAGTATTATTTCCCCAGTTACATAGAGGACATACAAAGGACGGAGAGAAAAAGACCTAACTGGTTTGCTATCCCCAAACATATGCTCTGAATCACTGTTTATTCTGTCCTCCCATTCCTTATAGTTCTGTTAGTAGCGAAGGACTTCAGTTCTTAGTATTATCAGCTTAACTGGATGAGGAAAAGGTAACTTTTTTTTTCAGTTGGCCTATTTGTCTCAGGCCATTTATTGTAAACAGGCTGATAGCTCAAGGTGAGAATAAAATTGAGTGAGATATGAATGCCTTGTGTCTTCTGTGCATAGAGGGATCATAAGTTGGTTTTTGGTGGGACTGAATATAGAAATAATGCATGTAAAAGTACCAAGCACAGTGCCTGGCACATTGTGGAAGCTCAGAAAAAAATGTTAGTTTACTTGAGTCTCCATCCTAGAGTTGTATGAATTAATCTTTAATTAGAAAGATACTTAAAAGGAAATTTTATAGTCTAAAGAATATTCCAGATTTTCTTTAAACCTAAAAGACTTTCTGTTTAAATACAGATTTTAAACATTTATTCCTCTCTCCCTTTTTGTTCAATCACCTCTAAATTTAGGTCTAGACATTTTACCTGTAAGCTATTTGTGTGCTTACACCCTTCCTTATATTAAGACCAGAAGCATGGGATAGGGATGAATTAGGGTTGGGTGAATCCAGCTGTACTCTTGAGTTCACTGAACATCTCAGATGAGTTTTTGAGTGTTTGGAGCTCACTGAAATCCAAAACAGCTTTCACCCATGCGTATTCTCTGCAGTTCAGAGCATGTGCAATTTAAGGGAAATTTAATCCATATGTTTCTGATTCGTTTACACTTAAATAGTCAAAATATTGTTTTTAATAGTTATTTGATGCCCAAGTAGCCTTTTGAACCATTACAATAAGCTTTTAGAAGCCTGCATTTCTCTTCAAAACAGGAAATCATGTCTTCCCAAGGAGGCAAACGAATTTATACATCTGAAAATTCAGGTTCAGTTGAAAATACCCCAAACCACAGGTTTTTAATGGCCTGTCTGCTTGGCAAATGAACACTCAGCTTTAGACTAAATTTTGTTTCAATGTACCTATCTCTGGATGTGTATTTGGACTGAACATCCATTTCGATTATTGTTGAGCTGTTTTGTGGGTAGATTTAGCATCCTGAAGTTTGGAATTTACCTGGCTTTTGTTTTGGTGCAATTATTTTCAGGTTTTTTTTTTTTTTTCAAGTTTTAATTCATTTCAGCTCTAATTGTTAACTATTATGGATACTATTTTTCCAAATATTTCACATGTAATGAAATCTTTTTGTGTTTTTCTTTTTCTTCACCAGTTATTTTAATAAAAAATAACTGAAATAGCTGATTTTTAATAAAACTATGATGGACTTCAGTAGAGATATTAACACACTTTTTCAACTGCATCTCCAGAGACTGACTAACACCTTGCAAAAGAAAGAAAAAGAAAAGAAAAACCACGAGGATTAGTGGGGGAAAATGGATTTAAAATTAGATGGGTTTAAAAATCCATTTAAAATTTAATGGATTTAAAATGTACTTACTCTTTGAATTTGTTTTAAAGAGATAAGATAGTTGCTTAGAGAAACTGAAGTATGGTTACATGATTCCCATCTCCTACCCCACACTCTTTATTGAATATTTGTCGAGTGAGTAAATGAGTATATTTTTTAGTGTACATATGTATTTTCTCATGCAGCCATTTCTACTTTGACTTTTACAAATGTTTATTGTTACTAAATGTATGTAGCTTGCTGACATCTGTTTAGTTGCTAGCTGTGTGAACTTGTATACATCACTAAACCTCTCTGTTCACCCTTTACCCATTTATAAAATGGATATTACTAATAATAGTTTTTAATTCATAGGGTATTATGAAGATTAAAAAATATACATAAAGTCCTTATTATTGAGGCCAGCAAATAGTAAATCCTTCATAAATAGTAGCAAGAAAACAAAACACATACACACACATTAAGCAAATTTTGGAAAGAGGATACTTACTACTTATTGTGTATGAGGCTGAGAGCTGTTCTGGGAACACAAAGTAATATTTTCTTCTCTTAAAGAGTTCATCACTGTTACTATATAATTCTAGAAATGCTTGAACAGAGAAGTTCACCTACAGTGATACTCAAATCCAGTTGAAGGGCATTTACACTTGGTAGGTCAGAAAAAGGTTGAACTGCATTGTTTAGGCAAATACAATTTATCAGCAAAGAAGAAAGGATAGAACAAAATGGTGTGCCAGACATGGCGAACAGCATGCAGGAAGGCATGGAAGCATGAAAGAGCATGACCTAGGTAGGGTGGTGTAGTAAACTGTGGATGGTCTGCTATAGCTGAATCACTGGGCTAAACTAAGATGCTTGCATTTTTCTTGAGTTTCTTATTGAAAATACTAAAAGGAGAAATAATGTAATCAGATTTGGGTTGTAACTCAGCAGTCAGCAAGATACGAGGACATTTGAGAGTCAAATGAAGTTTGCTGGACGTTCAAGCCATAAGAGGAGCAAGTTCTGTCTTTCCCGATATTTCTAGGGATTTGGTGGAAAACCAAGAGAAGAGAAGGGGGTGTTGAATTTCCTAGGCCTTCTGGCTCAAAGTGTCTGCTTCTGCTGAATTAGCTCAATGTATGCATCCTCTTATTCTTACGTGTATCCTTAATCTTTATCTTGTCCAACCAAATGCAAAATTTAGCTCATTTCTTCCACATTGTTTCTTTCTTTTTCTTTTAGGAAACAACCACTTCAAATTTATCCTATTTTATCACACATACTATTTGTGGAAAGAACACTTTTTGGCTTCCTGCCAAAACAAAGTCCTTTGGTGGAAGCCTGAGTAAGTAATGAATTGGAGAGGATCAAGATAGGAGGAAAACAGACCAGGTGAAAGGCTGCTGTCAAAGAGCAAAATGCTGAGGGTATGGCAGTGGCATTGCTGTGGAAATGGTGAGCGAAGAATATATTTGAGGTATATTTATGGAACAGAATCCACAGGACTGGACTCATGATTGAAACAACCTGGAGCAGTAGTATGCTACTACTAAGTCGCTTCAGTCGTGTTCGACTCTGTGCGACCCAACAGACGGCAGCCCACCAGTCTCCCCGGTCCCTGGGATTCTCCAGGCAAGAATGCTGGAGTAGGTTGCCATTTCCTTCTCCAATGCATGAAAGTGAAAAGTGAAAGTGAAGTAGCTCAGTCGCGCCCGACTCAGCGACCCCATGGACTGCAGCCTACCAGGCTCCTCTGTCCATGGGATCTTCCAGGCAAGAGTACTAGAGTGGGGTGCCATTGCCTTCTCCAGAAGAGTGGTATAGAGGAACATAATAGAGGAGAGATGTAAACGGGAATGGTAGGGAATGCAGGCTTCTTTCTGTTTGTAATTTGGGATTTTGTATGAGTCAAGTGAACAGTTTGGGGTGACATTCACTGTTATTCAAAATACAGAAAGAAATGTATGTTTGAGGAGAAATTTGATTCCAGTTTGGGGCAAGTTTAAGGTAATAAATGGGAGATATTACTAAAGTATTTAGTGTGTGTATCTAAAATTTAGAAGACTGATCTGGACTGGAGAAGCTAGGCTTGGGAGTGGATCATTTAGGCACTGTGCTGCTGCTTCTGCTGCTGCTAAGTCGCTTCAGTTGTGTCCAACTCTGTGTGACCCCATAGACGGCAGCCCATGAGGCTCTCCCGTCTCTGGGATTCTCCAGGCAAGAACGCTGGAGTGGGTTGCCATTTCCTTCTCCAATGCATGAAAGTGAAAAGTGAAAGTGAAGTCGCTCAGTCCTGTCCGATTCTTAGCTACCCCATGGACTGCAGCCCACCAGGCTTTTCTGCCCATGGGATTTTCCAGGCAAGAGTACTGGAGTTGGCTGCCATTGCCTTCTCCGTTAGGCACTATAGTCAGGTACAAGTCTGAGAAACCCAGCTACAGGAGCTTAAACAAACTGTCAGTTATTTTTCTTACTTAATAAGAAATCTAGAATTAAATAGTCCAGGATTAATTTGATGACTCCAAGATGTCACTGATGTTTCAGGCCTTTTTTTTTTCTTTTTCTTTAATCTTTCTGTTTTATCATTATTAGTATCTTTGGTCAGGTTTTCTAGAAGCTGAGTTGACATGAAAACTCAGGTTATGAGATTCATGAAGGGAATGATTATCAGGAAAATCTACAAGGAAAAGTCTGAGGATAGAGAAATGGACAGAGCAAGCTGTCTGACCACCTAACTGATTTATTAAAAATGGACCATGCATGAAGAAATGAATGATGTATCATGAATCAAGGGTTATAGTTAATCTCACTCTGTGAACATGTGGTCCAAAGAAAACTCAAAAGAATGGGTGAAGAGAGGAAGAGACTCAAGAATATAAAGGTCTTCTTTCAAGTAGCTTAACTTTGAAAGGAAGAACAGTGAAGAGGGAGTAATTAGGGGAAAGTGTGGGTTAAAAGAGAATTTTAAAGAATAGGGAATGAGCTAAAGAGAAAGAGCCAATAGAGAAGGGAAGATTGAAAATTTAGAAATGGGAGGAATTGTTTGGTGGAGTAATATCTTAGATGTGGGAGGAAGTCCAGAGATAAAAAACATTAGCTTTAGACACAGATAAGGACATCTTTTTTACTGATCCAGGAGGTAAAGACACAGAAATAAGTGGGTTTACAAATAAATTCATGATGGTGAGGAGCTAAGGAGTTCCTACATGATTGCATTTAAATTTATTTTCACAGCAAAATACAGAAAAACTCATCTGTTGAGCATGTGTGTGTGAAGTAGGTGTCAGTGATGGTAGGATGGGGGAGAAGTGTAGAAGACTTAAGAGTGGTGAAAGTTTAAAATAATCACTGAGAGGAATAGAAGAGTTATCTGCCTGGAGCTCCCTGGCACATTTCAAGCCCAGCTGAGGTTGAAGATAATCAATTTGTAGTAGCATCCCCCCTGGTTTTGTGATTTTTCTCCAGCAATGCTTCTTAGTCTTGGATAGCATCTGGGTGGGGGGATGAGTTGGGCTATTAAATCAAGAGCCATCACACATGTGATTCAATTTTCTAGCTGTTAAGTACCTTTCAGTTGTAAATCACAAAGAGATTGTGGCTATATGTGAATGTCTACACCTACATTTAGGCAGTGGAATGTAACACTATTTAACCCAATGTAAACTATGGGTTTAGGAGTCAGCCTAATTTCAAAATCCAGTTTGAAAATTGGTAAAGGAGTATGTGAAGGCTGTATATTGTCACCCTGCTTATTTAACTTATATTATGCAAAATGCTGGGCTGGATCAATCACAAGCTGGAATCAAGATTGCCAGTAGAAATATCAACAACCTCAGATATGCAGATGATATCACTCTAGTGGTAGAAAGCAAAGAGGAACTAAAACCTCTTCATGAGGGTGAAAGAGGAGAGTGAAAAAGCTGGCTTACAACTCACCATTCAAAAACTAAGATCATGGCATCTGGTCCCGTCACTTCATGGCAAATAGAAGGGGAAAGTAGAAACAGTGACAGATTTTCTTTTCTTGGGCTCCAAAATCATTACAGACAGTGACTACAGCCATGAAATTAAAAGATAGTTGCTCCTTAGAATCCCAGAGACGACAGAGCCTGGTGGGCTGCCGTCTACTGGGTCACACAGAGTCAGGCACGACTGAAGTGACTTAGTAGTAGTAGCTCCTTAGAAGAAAAGCTATGACAAACCTAGACAATATTCAAAAGCAGAGATATCAAAGAGACCTTTGCCAACAGAGGTCTATACAGCAAAAGCTATGGTTTTTCCAGTAGTCGTGAGAGTTGGACCATAAAGAAGGCTGAGCACTGAAGAATTGATTCTTTCAAATTATGGTACCGGAGGAGGAAGACTCTTGAGAGTCTCTTACACTGCAGTGAGCTCAAACCAGTCAATCCTAAAGGAAATCAACCATGAATATTCATTGGAAAGAATAATTCTGAAGCTGAAGCTCCAGCACTTTGGGCACCTGATACACAGAGCTGACTCACTGGAAAAGA
The DNA here is from genome assembly GCA_006410615.1 of Neotragus moschatus. NCBI lineage: Eukaryota > Metazoa > Chordata > Mammalia > Artiodactyla > Bovidae > Neotragus > Neotragus moschatus. The sequence continues at coordinate 864,896 of SJYA01000449.1, read as the reverse complement.
CTTTGATGCTGGGAAAGATTGAGGGGAGGAGGAGAAGGGGGTGACAGAGGATGAGATGATTGGATGGCATCACCAACTCAGTGGACAGAAGTTTAAACAAACTGTAGGAGGAAGTGAAAGATAGGCAAGCTTGGTGTGCTGCAGTTCATGAAGTGGTGAAGAGTTGGACATGACTCAGTGATGGAACAGTGAACAAGAAAGAATCAGTTTAGTAGGTAAGAGCATAGGCTTTGCATTTATGTTTGAATCCTAGATTTTAAATTATCAGCTATGAGATCTTAAGAAATTTAACTTTTTTTGTTCTGGTTTTCTTAGCATAACATGGAGATAACTATATATACTTTATAAAATGATGAAGATTAAATGAAATGTGCTTAATACAGTGCCTGGGTTACAGTATATTTATAATATTTCAGTTCTTTATTTAGTTAACTCAGTTTACATAGTGTTTTGACACTGTTGTAAACTCATTTAATCCTTATAACAACCTCTGAAATAGGTAATATTATCCTAATTTTACAGGTGAGAAAAGTGAGTATAGGGAAATTAATTAATTCTTAACAGCTCTTAAGTAGTAAAATCATGTTTCAAACTCAGGGAGTCTGTCTTTAAAAGCTATGCTTTAGTCACTAAGACATGTTACCTTTCAATAAATGGAAACTATTAATACTCTACTTATTTTACCTTAAACATGTCATGTGTATTCTACTTCCTTGTTCTATTCATATCATTTACCATGCCAAGAAAGCCCTTCCTCCTTTTCTACCCAAATTATGTTTTTCTTTTAAGTCCATGTTAATGTCTGCACTTTCCATCAAGCTTTCAGTGCTTCCTTAGTTGTCAGTGATCCTTCTCCTCTCTGAATCCTTGGCACTTACTGCCTACATAATTTAATTGACACTTAAAATATTGTTTAGAGTGTCTATATTTTTGTGTGTATATGTTCTTTAATCTGTCCTTGGCTTTCAACTAGATTACATTTTTGATGGTGGGAACAATGTATTGATTTGTGTCCTTTGCATTATCTAATGAGAAATTTACTGAATTTTGCATGGGAGGACCTAAATTCAAGTTACAGCCCTGACACTTAATAAACCTGGTGGCCTAAGACATATTGATTTGATCTCTTTGAACCTTAACTTCATCAGCTGTTAAAATGGGGTTAATAACTAATCCATCTCAGAGATTTATTGTGGGGATTAAATGAAAAGTATAAGTGAAAAACTTATGGGAGTCTGTACAAAAATCAGAAGTTTTGTGCATAGTATTCTTTCTCTAATACTTATTAAAGACATGAATAAATGAATTAATGGATGTATAATTGGTGGAAAGAAGACAGAATACCAGGGAATGAACTCTATAACTTTAAATCTGTATTATCTAAACTAGTCATTTAATCACTCTGAACATTCTTTTTCATCTGCATAGCAGAGATAAGAAGCTAGGTATATTAGTTCGGTTCAGTCACTCAGTCATGTCCAACTCTTCGCAACCCTATGGACTGCAGCATGACAGGCCATCCTGTCTATTACCAACTCCCGGAGCTTGCTCAAACTCATGTCCACTGAGCTGGTGATGCCATCCAACCATCTCGTACTCTGTCGTCCCCTTCTCCTGCCTTCAATCTTTCCCAGCATCAGGGTCTTTTCCAATGAGTCAGTTCTTTGTGTCAGATGGCCAAAGTATTGGAGTTTCAGCTTCAGCATCAGTCCTTCCAGTGAAAATTCAGGACTGTTTTCCTTTAGGATGGACTGGTTTGATCTCCTTTGCTGTCCAAAGGACTCTCAAGAGTATTCTCCAACACCATAGTCCAAAAGCATCAATTCTTTGGTGCTCAGCTTTCTTTATGATCCAACTCTCACATCTATACATGCCTGCTAGAAAAACCACAGCTTTGGCTATATAGATCTTTGTTGGTAAAGTAATGCTGCTGCTTTTTAATATGCTGTCTAGGTTGGTCATGGCTTTTCTTTGCAAGCTTCTTTTAATTTCATGGCTGCAGTCACAATCTGCAGTGATTTTGGCACTCAAGAAAAATAGTCTGTCACTGTTTCCATTGTTCTCTATCTATTTGCCATGAAGTGATGGGGCTGGATGTTATGATCTTAATTTTTTGAATGTTGACTTTTAAGCTGGTTTTTTCACTCTTCTCTTTCACTTTCAAGAGGCTCTTTAGTTCCTCTTTGCTTTCTGCCATAAGGGTGATATCATCTGCATATCTGAGGTTATTGGTATTTCTCCCTTCAATCTTGACTCCAGCTTGTGCTTCGTCTAGTCTGGCATTTTGCTTGATGTACTCTGCATATAAGTTAAATAAGCAGGGTGACAATATAGAGCCTCGACATACTCCTTTCCTAATTTGGAACCAGTCCATTGTTCCATGTCTGCTTCTAACTGCTGCTTCTTGACCTGCATACAGATTTCTCAGGAGATAGGAAGGTGGTCTAGTATTCCCATCTCTTTAAGAATTTTCCACAGTTTGTTACACTTTGTTATACTTTGTTTCTTTCTGGACTCTGTATTATTATGCTTAGAGTCTGCTCAGGTCTTTTTTTCCCACTTTTCCCAGCGCTAACACAAGCAAATTATGTAGGCCACCTGTTAGGGAAATGAAATGGTTAACAAAAAAAGACCTCAGCTGCTAATGGAAGAGTTGGAGGTAAGGTGGTTAAGAAAAGTTTTAAAAATAAAAGACATGAAACCACCTTGAGAGAAAAGAATTGGGAGTTGTGGGGAAAGAGTTTTCCAGGTAGCACTTAGCTTGGAAGAAGTACTACTATTGTCAGGACCTGCCTGCCCTACTTCCACCTATGGTCTATAATTATGTATGTCATTTGCAGGCTCATCACAATCCAGTGAGATTTAGAATCCCTCCGTCTCTCGCTCTCTTCTTACAAATATGAGATGAAGCATTCCAGGCTTTCTATTATTGCATAAGGGCCTGGAGTATAGTTTGGGATTACTGTGTTGTGCTTCAGTACCCTGTGTGACCTCCATCACACGTAACTAGTCTGCTCATACTCTGATACTTGGATATTCTGTCCGCTTTCTCCTTGCTTCTTCTCTCGTGGAATATGAGGTCTAACCTAAAATCTCAGCCAGAAAGCTAGAGATTCTTACCTCCTTATTGGGTTTTGGCTAGCTACTTTCTCTATAACTGAGTTCTAGTTATTCTTAAATTATTTAATCCCTGAGAGTGACATTAGCAAGATGATGGTATTGGAATTTCTATTACTTGTCTCTCCCAGAAATATAACTTTGAGTAACTATCCATGCAGAAAATACCTTCACAAGAGCTAGAGATTTGAGGCAAGGGTTTACAGAACCTGAGTGGAGCACAGAAATAAGGAAAGATTCACTGAAGAGAATAAGAATGACATTTTTGCATTACCCCATCATCTCTTCACCAAGCCTAGGCAGCTCAGTGTGGAGAGACACGTTTCTGTGGGGGAGGAGAGTAAAATGTGTATCTGACATCACCATGAACATCAACACTTATCCAAATCAGCACTTGGCCCCAGCCCATAGCTCTAGGCAGCTCTCATGGCCTACTGCGGCACCAGAACAGGTCTATTGGACCTGGACTCCAAAACAACTACTGTGGGCTACTGACTGTCCTCAGCAATGGGCTGGTTATCAGAGTCCCAGGCTCCTGGCAAGCCTTAGAACTGCAAAGATCATGACTACTACTCAAAGAAACATGATAGCAGTGAAAGTAACTAATAAAAAACACTTCAATGATAGGCCCTAAAGAAATGACAATCCATGAACTGTCTGACAAAGAATTCAGAATATTCCTGTTCAAAAACTTTAGTAAACTACAAGGAAACACAGATAGACAACCAAATAAAATTAAGAAAGCACTGTTTGAATAAAGTGAGAAGTTCAACAAAGAAATAGAACTTCTTATAAAAACCAAACAGGAGTACTAGAATTGCAGAATGCAATGATTGGAGAATTCAGTAGAGAACTTCAACATTAGACTCAACCAAACAGAATTAGGGAACTAGAATATAGGTCATTTAAAATCATCCAGTTAGAGGAACAAAATGAAAAAAAGAAAGAAAATGAGTAAAGAAATCCAGTGTGAATTATGGGATACCAGTGACAGAAACTATTTACATATTGTTGGAATCCCAGAGGAGAAGAGCAGAAAGCTTGTTTAAAGAAATAATGGCTGTGAACTTTCCAAATCTAGGCAGAGATTTGGGCATCCATGTTCATGCAGCTCACTGTCCCCCTGAAATTTCACCCAAAACGGTCTTATCCAAGATACAGTACAATAAGATTGTCTGAAAAACAAAGCATTTTAAAAGTAGCAGGAAGAAAACATCCCCTTTACATACAAAGGAACCACCATAATGCTATCTGTGGATTTCTCAACAAAAGCTTTGGAGGCTAGGAGAGAGAATGATATATTCAAAGTGATAAAAGAAAAAACTGCCAACCAAGAATACTCTTCCCAACAAAATGTGTGTGTGGGTGCATGTTCAATTGTGTCTGACTCTTTGTGACCCCATGGACTGTAGCCTGCCTGGATTCTCTGTCCATGGTATTCTCCCTGCAAGAATACTGGAGTGTGTTGCCATTTTCTTCTCCAGAGAGTCTTCCTGACTCAGGGATTGAAACTGTGTCTCTTGAGTCTTCTGTATTGCAGCAGAACAAAACAATCCTTCAGAAATAAAGTAGAGGGAAACATTTTCCTCAGCAAACATACATTAAGGGAGTTTATCACCACTGGAGCAATGAAAGGAGTTCTTCAACCTAAAATGAAAGCATGCTAATTAGTAATATGAAAACATAATAATACAATTTTCACACAAATAATAAATACAACAAAACCAAACACATAAAAAAAGAAGATATTTTCAATCTTACAGTACCTTGAAAAGTACAGTAGTACATTATAATAGCTAGCATGGCACATATGTTTCCATCTTTGAAAGTCTGAAACTTGAAGGTTTGTATATAGGGAACTTACTATATAAAAAGGTAAGTTGTAATATTGAAAATAAAATAGAGGGGGAGTATAATATGAGAGAGAGATTTATATGTGATCAAAATTATCAGCTTAAACAGACTATTATATCTATAAGATGTGTTATCTAGGCATCATGCTGCTGCTGCTGCTAAGTCACTTCAGTTGTGTCTGACTCTGTGTGACCCCATAGACGGCAGCCCACCAGACTCCCTCGTCCCTAGGTTTCTCCAGGCAAGAACACTGGAGTGGGTTGCCATTTCCTTCTCCAATGCGTGAAAGTGAAAAGTGAAAGGGAAGTCACTCAGGCATCATGGTAACTACAAAACAAAAACCTGTGGTAGATACACAAAGTATAAAGAAAGAGAACCAAAACATACCACTAAGGAAAATCATCAGTTCAAAAATGAATAAAGTAAGAGAGAAAGAAATAACAAGAAACTTCAAAACAACAGGAATGTAAGTACTGATATTTTAAAAGATGTTTGAAATATGACATTAATAAGTTCCTTACCAGTCAATTATTTCCTTAAAATTAAATGACCTGCATTGTCCAATCAAATGGCATAGTGACTGAATGGATAACACAAGACCCAAACTATATGAGAGACTCACTTCAGCTTTAATGACACACATAGATTTAAAGTGAATGGATGCAAAAGATATTCTGTGCAAATGGAAACCAAAAGAGAGAAGAGGTGGCCATACTTACATCAGACAAAATAGACCTTAAGTAGAAAGCTATAACAAGAGGTAAGGTCATTATATTATGATAAAGGGATTGATACATCAAGATAATGTAACCATTACATACACACATATAGCATCAGAGCACCTAAACATATAAAGCAAATATTAACTAATCCAAAGGAAGGAAGAGAAAATACAGTAATAGTAGGAGATTCTGCTTACAACAACGATCCTTTAGTGGAAAATGAGTAAAGAAACATTCGATTTGAACTATATTTAGAGCAAACGGACCTAATATGTATATAACATTCCATCCTATAACTGTGGAATACACATTCTTCTCAGTTGAACACAGAAAATTCACAGGTATCTATCATACATTAGGCCATAAAACAAATCTTAGCCAATTTAAGAAAATTAAAATTGCAGTGGTATAAAACTAAATATAAATAGCAGGAGGAAAATTGGAAAATTCACAAATATGTAGAAAGTAAATAATATGCTTCTGAAAAACTACTAAGGAATAACTCAAAAAGAAAAATTTTTAAATATATGGATAGAAAGATGGAAACACAACATACACAAACATACGTGATGCGGCAAAAGCAGTTCTAAGAAGGAAGTTTATAGTGCCTACATTAAAAAAATTAAAATAAGCAACCTAACTTTACACCTCAAAGGGCTAGAAAAAGAATAAACTAAGCTCAAAGTCAGAAAAAGGGAAAAAATAATAAAGATCAGAGCAGAAATAAATGAAATAGAGAGACCAAGAATAGAAATACTCAATAAGGCACAGATAGTCCCTTCAGTAGACAATGTTGGAAAAATTATTCCTTCATGTAAAAGAATGAAATTACACCCTATTTTACACTATGAAAAAATGTTAACTCAAGTGGTTTAATGATTGAAATGCAAGATCTGTAACCCGTACAGGAAAATATTGGGAGAAAACTCCTTGACATTGATCTTGGCAATGATTTTGGGGGTTTGACATCAAAAACACAAGCAATAAAAACAAGAATAAACAGGTGGGACTATATATCAAACTAAAAAGCTTCATACAGCAGAAGAAATAATGAATGAAAAGGCAGCCTACAGAGTGGTAGAAAATATTTGCAAATCCTATATCTGAGAAGTGGCTAATTACCCCAACATATGCCAACCCACTCCATTACTCTTGCCTGGAAAATCCCATGGATGAAGGAGCCTGGTAGGCTGCAGTCTATGGGGTCGTTAAGAGTCGGGTGCGACTGAGCGACTTCACTTTCACTTTTCACTTTCATGCACTGGAGAAGGAAATGGCAACCCACTCCAGTGTTGCCTGGAGAATCCCAGGGACGGCAGAGCCTGGTGGGCTGCCATCTATGGGGCTGCACAGAGTCAGACACGACTGAAGTGACTTAGCAGCAGCAGCAGCAGCAGCAGCATAAGGACCTCATACAACTCAATAGCAAAAAACTCAAATAATCTGATTAAAGAATGGGCTGAGGACCTGAATGAATATTTTTCCAAAGAAGGCATACTAATGGCCAACAAGTACAAAATGGAAAAGTGTTCAACAATACCAGTCATCAAGAAAATACAAATCAAGACCATAATTATATGTCTTCTCACACATGTTAGAATAGCTATTATCAAAAAACAAATAAGAAAACCAAGAGAAATAACAAGTGTTGATGAGGATGTGGAGAAAAAGCAATCCTTGTGCACTGTTAGTGGAAATGTAAATTAGTGCAACCACTATGGAAAACAGTATGGAGAATTCTCAAAAAATTAAAGAGAGTTACCATATTATTCAGCAATTTCACTTGTGAATATATATCCAAAGAAAATGAAATCACTATCTTAAAGAGAAATCAGCACCCCTACATTCTTTACAGCATGATTCACTATAGCCATGGCATGGAAACCACCCCAGTGTCCATCAGTGGATAAATGGATAAAGAAAACATACATTGTAGAATTATTTAGCCATAAAAAAGGAAATTCTTTTTTATGACATTTGTGACAACATGAATGGGCCTTGAAGGAGAAAGACAAATACTATGTGATGTAACTTACATGTGAATTCTACAAAAGCCAAACTGACAGAAACAGAGAGTAAAATAGTGGTTGCCAGGGGCTGGGGGCTGGGGGAAATGGGAAATACTTTAGAAGAGGTAAAAGTTTTGAGATATAAGACAAATACGTTCTGGAGATCTAATGCACAGCGTGGTGACTATAAAAGTAGGTACATACTTGAAAAGTTGGGAAAAAATGTGGAAAAAAGCTAAATCTCAAATTTAAAGGTTAAGTGATTATTGACTGAGAGATTTTGCAGCCTGTGGCTGGAAAATTTTATTTTGGCCAGCAAAATATAATTCTGTTATTTCACTAACAATTTGAGGGTTACCATTTTTAATAGTTGTACCTGAAACATCTGAAAAGTCCTCTCCAGCATGAGTTTCACTTTCACTTTTCACATCAGAATCAATCACTAATGTTTTTTTGTTGTCTCTGGTCTTTTTTGTTGGTCTTTATACAGTCAGCAAAAACAAGACCTGAAACTGTCTGTGGCTTAGCTTTTGAGCTTTGTTGCAAAATTCAGACTTAAATTGAAGAAAGTAGGGAAAACCACTAGAACATTCAAGTATGATGTAAATCAAATCCCTTATGATTATACAGTGGAAGTAGACAAATAGATTCAAGGGATTAGATCTGATAGAGTGCCTGGAGAACTATGGACAGAGGTTTATAACATTGTAAAGAGGTGGTGACCAAAACCATCTCAAAGAAAAAGAAATTCAATAAAGCAAAGTTGTTGTCTGAGGAGGCCTTATAAATAGCTGACAAAAGAAGTGAAGGGAAAGGCAAAGGAGAAACAGAAAAATATACCTAACTGAATAAAGAGTTCCAAAGAATAGCAAGGAAAGGGAAGAAAGCCTTCTTAAGTGAACAGTGCAAAGAAATAGAGAAAAATAATAGAATGGGAAAGACTAGAGATTTTTTCAGGAAAATTAGATATACCAAGGGAACATTTCATGTAAACATAGGCACAATAAAGGACAGAAATGGCAAGGAACTAACAGAAACAGAAGATATTAAGAAGAGGTGGCAAGAATACACGGAAGAACTGTACAAAAGTGGTCTTAATGACCCAGATAACTGCAATGTGTGATCACTCACCTAGAGCCAGACATCCTGGAGTGTGAAGTCAAGTGGGCTTCAGGAAACAAAGCTAGTGGAGGTGATGGGATTCCTACAAACAAAGCTAGTGGAGGTGATGGAATTCCAGTTGAGCTATTTAAAATCCTAAAGGGTAATGCTGTTAAAGTGCTGTACTCAATATGCCAGCAAATTTGGAAAACTCATCAATGGCTGCAGGACTGGAAAAGGTCAATTTTCATGCCAATCCCAAAGAAGGGCAATGCCAAAGAATGTTCAAACTACCACACATTTCACATGCTCATTTCACATGCTTATCAAGTTAATACTCAAAATCCTTCAAGCTAGACTTCAACAGTACATGGACCAAGAACTAGATGTACAGCTGGTTTGAGAAAAGGCAGAGGAACCAGAGATTGAATTGGCAACATCCATTCGATCATAGAAAAAGCAAGAGAATTCCAGAAAAGCCTCTGCTTCATGGACTACACTAAACCCTTTGCCTGTGTGGATCACAACAAACTGTTAAAATTTATTCAAGAGGTAGGAATACCAGACCACCTTACCTCTCAGGAGGCAGATAAGATGGTCTGGTATTCCCATTTCTTTAAGATATACCCAACTGGTGAAAAGTGAGAGTGAAAGAGGAGAGTTTAAAAGCTGACTTAAAACTTAACATTCAAAAATGAAGATCATAGCAACCAAGTCCCATAACTTAATGGCAAATAGATTGAGAAACAATGGGAACAGTGGCAAATCTTATTTTCTTGGGCTGTAAAATCACTGCGGATGGTGACTACAACCATGAAATTAAAAGACACTTGCTCCTTAGAAGAAAAGCTATAACAAACCTAGATAGCATATTAAAAAGCAGAAACATCACTTTGCTGACAAAGGTTCATATAATCCAAACTATGGTTTTCCCAATAGTTGTGTATGGATATGAGATTTGAACCATAAAGAAGACTGAGCCAAAGAATTGTTGCTTTCGAACTGTGATGCTGGAGAAGACTCTTGAGAGTCCCTTGATCTGCAAGGAAATCAAACCAGTCAATCCTAAAGGAAATCAGTCCTGACTATTCATTGGAAGGACTGTTGCTGAAACTCCAATACTTTGGCCACCTGATGCGAAGAACTGACTCCTTGGAAAAGCCCCTGATGCTCTGAAAGATTGAAAGCAAAAGTAGACAGTTGTGTCAGAGGATGAGAGGGTTAGATAGCATCACCAATTCAATAGACATGAATTTGAGCAAACTTTGGGAGATAGTAAAGGACAGGGGAGCCTGGCCTGCTGCAATCATGGATCTTTGCCCATGAGGGCAAAGAATTGGATGTGACTTAGCAACTGAACAACAACAAATATTGCTTAATGTGAATACCTTGTCAATGAAATATTTCTAATTCCTCCCTCCTCTCATTTGTAATATTGTTGTCATTCATTATGAAATGGAACAAGACCCTGTGGGATCCTCCCAAGTATAAATCCTTTCTTTGTCCTCTATTTCCTGTATGTAGGAGAAAGGCTTCATCCTCCTTGACTTTCTCTGAGTTCCAAAGTGTGAGTTGCTCAGTCGTGTCAGACTCTTTGTAACCCCCTGGACTGTAGCTCACCAGGCTCCTCTGTCCATGGAACTCTCTAGGCAAGAATAGTCAAGTAGGTAGACATTCTCTTCTCCAGGGGATCTGCACAACCCTGGGAACAAACCTGGGTCTCCTGCATTGTAGGCAGATTCTTTATCATCTAAGCCATCAAGGAATCCCAATGGGTTCCAAAGGGCAGATTCAAACAGATTTATTTGCTTATCAGGGAAAGGAGGGAATGAAGAAATAAAGGAGGAGCAGTCAAGAAACAATAGTGCAGTGATGGGGCAGCATCTTGGTTCTTCCTCAAGGTATATATGTAACAATATCTTTGATTACATTTGTAGGAACTAAGGCTCTCATCCAAGTAGAGGACAGTAACTTCAGACTGAGCAGAGGATTCCTGGAACACTGCCTTGTTACCTTACTGCTAACCGATCGAAGAAATTCTGCAAACAATGAAAGATAACAAAGACTCTAACCCCTTTCTTGAATGATTTTCCCTTTAAAAACTCTAATGGTGGAACAGAATCTATGGATTTGGTTTTTGGACATGAGACCACCTTCTTTCAGATTACTGGCCTCCTGAATAAAGCTTTTCTTTTCCAAGCCACACTATCCTCTTAAGTATTGGCTTTGGAGCAGCCAAACCTGAGTTTGGTAACAGTTTCACTCATATAAAAGTGAAATGTATATATGTTTACATGTATATACATAAATTAATATATATAAATGTACACAATCAAATCTTAATATTGTTGCCATTACTGTTTTGAACAAATTGTTAATTGTTGGATCAACTAAGAATAAGAAAAATTTTAATTTTATTGATACCTTAATTTCCTTCTTTAGTTCTCTTCCTTTATGTAGATCTGAGTTTCTGACCTTTATTAACTTCCTTCTTTTTAAAGCATTTCTTCGGAGAAGGCAATGGCACCCCACTCCAGTACTCTTGCCAGGAAAATCCCATGGACGGAGTAGCCTGGAAGGCTGCAGTCCATGGGGTCACTGAGGGCCGGACACGACTGAGCGACTTTACTTTCACTTTTCACTTTCCTGCATTGGAGAAGGAAATGGCAACCCACTCCAGTGTTCTTGCTTGGAGAATCCCAGGGATGAGGGAGCCTGGTGGGCTGCCATCAATGGGGTCACACAGAGTCAGACACGAGTGAAGTGACTTAGCAGCAGCAGAGCATTTCTTAGCATTTCTTGAAAGGAATATCTAATAGCAACAAATTCCCTCAATTTTTGTCTATCTGAGAAAACTTTTATTTCTCCTTCATTTTGAAGAATGATTTCTCAGAGTAAAGAATTCCAAGATGGTGGATTTTACTCTTGACACTTTAAATATTTCACTTCACTTTCTTTTTGCCTTCATGGTTTCTAAGAGGTTGGATGTAATTTTAAATCTCTGTTCTTCTACAGGTAAGGTGTTTGTTTCTTCCGGCTTCTTTTAGGATTTTTTTCCTTTACCTTTGATGTTCTGTAATTTGAAAATCATATTCTCAGGTTGTGGGTTTTTTTTTTTTTTTTTTTTTTTCTGACATCCTGTTTGGTAGTCTCGGAGCTTCCTAGATGGATGGTATGGTTTCTGACATTAATTTGGGGAAATTCTCAGTCGTTATGGTTTCAGATATTTTTTTCTGTTCCTTCTCTTTATGCTCCTTCGGATATTTCCATTACACATGTGTTACACCTTTTGTAGTTCTTCCACAGTCCTTGGATATTCTGCTGGTTTTTTTTCAGTCTTTGTTCTCTTTGCTTTTCGATGTTGAAGGTTCTATTGATATATCCTCAAACTCAGAAATTCTTTTCCTCAGCTGTGTCTGGTCTACTAACAAGCCCATCAAAGGCATTCTTCATTTCTCTTACAGTGTTTTTGATCTCTAGCATTTCTTTTTGGTTCTTTCTTAGGATTTTCATTTATTTACTTATATTACCTATGAGTTTTTGCATTCTGTCAAATTTATTCATTGTTCATGTTAATCACAATAGTTTACCTCTAATTCTCAATCTGATAATTCCAGCATTCTTGCTATGTCTGGTTCTGGTGCTTGCTCTGTCTCTTCAGGTTGTCCTTGTCTTTTTATATATCTTGTCATTTTTTTCTGGAGAGTGAAACATGATATATCACGTAAAAGTAACTGCTATAAATAGACCTATAGAAATGTGCGGGTGAGGTTTGAGGGGAGGGTAGCATTTTGTAGTCCAAGGATTGGGATTCAGTCTTTTAATGGGTCTGTGCCTCTGGGCAGTGAACTTCACATGTGTTTCTCTAGTTCTCCCCCACCCCTCCTTGGGTGGGAAAGGATGGTTGGAATGGGCTGAAGGTGGGTAGCTTCCTTTCTCCTGTGTGGAATGCTAGATCTGATCTAAGTTGGATGTTTTCCCTTTCCTAAGTCAGCTAGGCTCTGATAATACCCAATCAGGGCAGGCCTTGTTGGGAAGAACTGAGTGCTCTGGTATATTTCAAAATGGTTTCTTTTTTCCTTTGCCTGCCAGAAGCCCAAAGGGATTTTTCTGATATTTACTGTGGGAATCTGGTCCAGTTTCCAGACGTAAATCTCACAGTATCGTGAGGACCTCCCCATGACTGGGTCCCTCTGGGTCTTTAATTCCACAAGTTGCCCAATTTCAGCTGTCAGCAGTTCATCATAGTTCAGTTTTCCTTCCCCAGTGCAGGTTCTTGAGACAGTTTTTTGCTTGTGAGTTCTAGTTCTGGCAAACTGTGATGCCTGTGTTCTCATGTCTCTTCAGCCTTGGGGCAGCACTTTGCCCTGTGTGCTCCTATCTGTGGGTCCAAGAAGTGGTGAGTTTTCTGTCTGTGTAGCTTTTTACTCGTTTTGAGGATGGAGTAGCAACTTCCAAGCTCCTTATATCCAGAACTGGTTAACTTCAAAGTTTCCTCCTTCTCTGATATTTAAAAATTGTTTCCCTGATTTCTAATTGTTCCATGGTGGTAACGTTGACCTGAACAGTCTCCTCAGCTGTTGCCATAATTGTAATTCAGCTATACTCTATCATAATAACCCTACTGTTTAACTCCATTTTCAGCCCTGACCTTGACTTTAATCTTGTCTGTTAATACGTAGTTTGGTTCCCTGGTTTGATCCTCACACTTTCTAAAATCAATAATTTCAGCTCACATCTCTGTTCTTCCAATTCTTCCCTGTCTTTAGTAATATATGCCTTATCATTACAGGCATTTCTAGAACCCCCAAACCATGACAGGTTCTTTTGATTGATGTTTTTCTTGTCCAACAAAACTCTTCTTTTTTTATTAATAGAAAATACAAGTCCATTCAAGATGGCCCAAATAAAAGAGTATTGTTGTCAGGATATAATAGATAGTGTTATGAAGATTTAATTCTATGAAATGAGCAACAGCCTGCTTTCATATGTCTTGGCACTGGAAGAAGTATTCTTTTTCTCACTGTGATTTTTCTCACTGTGCACATACATTCTCTGCTTTTGTCTCTGTCTTTGTTTCTTTGTCCTCTTTGTCATGGTTTCTCAGTTTACATGTGGCAGACAATGCAGTTTCACACTTTCCCTCCTTACAGTGTTCATAGAACTTTCAATTTACAATTTTAATTTTGTGCATACCAATTTTTAAAACTTTAAAAGGAAAGGACCTAGTAAATATTTAAGAATTCAGTTACCTAAGTCTTAAGGGCTTCCCTGGTGGCTCAGATAATAAAGAATCTGCATGCAATGCAGGAGACCTGGGTTTTGGAAGATCCCCTGGAGAAAGGAATGGCTCCTCATTCCAGTGTTCTTGCTTGTAGTGTTCCATGGACAGAGGAGCCTGGTGGGCTACAGTCCAAGGGGTCACAAAAGAGTTAGATACGACTGAGTGACTAACAATTACCTGAAGTCTAGCACTCATTTTTTTCTTCTCGCTTAAGAAATTATATAAAATTAATGTTAGTTAAATGAGAAAGTATAAATATATTAATTTTTCTGTAAGTACTATATATCCTTAAATATAGCTTAAACCACAGGGGCACATGACTGAGGCTAAAGGCCAAAGTAAGGCCCTAGCTTCCTTTTCTGAAGTCCTTTATTTAAAACAAACAAACAAACAAACACTTTTAATTGGAGAATAATTGCTTTATAATGATGTGCTGGTTTCTGCCATACAACAATATAAATCAGCCATAGGTATACATATGTTCCCTCTCTCTTGAACCTTCTTCCCACCCTCCACCCCATTCCACACCTCTAAGTTGTAACAGAACACTAGGGTGAACTCCCTGTCTTATAACAACTTCCCCTACCTATCTCTTTTACATGTGGTGATGTATATGTTTCAGTGCTACTCTTTTGATTTTCCTACCCTTTCCTTCTCCCTTTGTGTACCCAAGTCTGTTCTTTATGTCTGCATCTCTATTCCTGCCCTGCAAATAGGTTCATCAGTACCATTTTTCTGGGATCCATATGTATTTGTTAATATATGATTTTTATTTTCTCTTTTTGACTTACTTTACTCTGTATAACAGGCTCAGGTTCATCCACCTCACTAGAACAGACTCAGGACTCAAAAACATTCCTTTTTATGGTTGATCAATACCCATTATATATATGTACCACAGCTTCTTCATCTATTCATGTGTCGATGGACATCTAGGTTGCTTCCATGTCCTAGCTATTGTAAATAGTGCTGTAATGAACATTGGGGTACGTGTGTCTTTTTGAATTATGGTTTTCTCAAGGTATGTTGAGAATTGGGGATTGCTGGGTCATATGGTAGTTTTATTCATAGTTTTTTAAGCAATCTCCATACTGTTCTCATAGTGGCTCTATCAATTTACATTCCCACCAACAGTGCAAGAGGGTTCCCTTTTCTCTACATCCTCTCCAGCATTTATTGTTAGTAGATTTTTTGATGATGGCCATTCTGACTGGTGTGAGGTGATATCTCATTGTGGTTTTGATTTGCATTTTGCTAATAATGAGCATTTTTGTTGTTTTGTTGAGCACTTTTTCATGTGTTTATGAGCCATCTGTATGTCTTCATTGTAGAAATGTCTGTTTAGGTCTTCTGGCCATTTTTTGATTGGGTTGTTAGTTTTTCTGAGATTGATCTGCATGAGCTGCTTATATATTATGGAGATTAATCCTTTGTCAGTTGCTTCATTTGCTTTTATTTTCTCCCATTCTGATAGCTCAGTTGGTAAAGAATCTGCCTGCAATGCAGGAGACGTGGGTTCAGTCCCTGGGTTGAGAAGATCCCCTGGAGAAGGGAAAGGCTACCCACTCTAGTATTCTGGCCTGGAGAATTCCATGGACTATATAGTCCATGGAGTCATGAGGAGTTGGACATGACTGAGCAAATTTCATTTCACTCTCCCATTCTGAGGGTTATCTTTTCACCTTGCTTATAGCTTCCTTTGCTGTGGAAAAGCTTTGAAATTTAAGTAGGTCCCACTTGTTTATTTTTGTTTTTTATTTCTTTTACTCTAGGAGGTGGGTCATAGAGGGTATTGCTGTGATTTATGTCACAGTGTTCTGTTTCTGTTTTCCCTCTAAGAGTTTTATAATTTCTGGTCTTACATTTAGGTTTTTAATCCATTTTGAGTTTATTTTTGTGTAGGGTGTTAAGAAGTGTTCAAATTTCATTATTTTACAGGGAGCTGTCCAGTTTTCCTAGCACCACTTACTGAAGAGACTATCTTTTCTCCATTGTATGTTCTTGCCTTCTTTGTCAAAGGTAAGGTGTCTGACAGAGGATGAGATGCTTGGATGGCATCACGGACACAATGGACATGAGTTTGGGTAAACTCCGGGACTTGGTGATGGACAAGGAGGCCTGGCATGCTGTAGTCCATGGGGTCGCATGATGAGCGACTGAACTGAACTGAACTGAAGGTGTCTGAGTCCTTCAGTTTCCTGAAGGTTATCTATTCCTTCTCCTTCCTTCTCCCCAAACTGAAGGTGGAATATTTCTTTCTAGAGCAATGGCATACATTCTTCAAGATTTATTAATACTTTTTGTTTCTCTTTGCAACACCATGAACTGTAGCCTGCCAGGCTCCTCAGTCCATGGGGTTTCTCTAGGCAAGAATACTAGAATGGATTGCCATGCCTTCCTCCAGGGGATCTTCCCAACTTAGGCATCGAATCCAGGAGTCCCACATTGCAGGCCGATTCTTTGCTGTCTGAGCCACCAGGGAAATCCTTTGTTTCTCTAAAGGTATCTAATTAATTATTTCCTCCCTTTAGCAAATAGCTTTTTCTCTTACTAATTTTTCACATGGCCCAACATGGCTGTCCTAACCCTTCTTATCCAATTCAGGTTCTGTCACTAATGACTGTAGTCTCAATTTTTTTTCATTTTTCATTTTTTCATTAGTTTGTAGCTAAAGCAAAAAATTGGTCTTGGACCTAGTGTCAATTAGTGTGTAATGAGCTGTGGCCATGGTGGTAGTGTCTTGTGGGAAATAAGAATGCTCCTTCCAGTCTCTCTGAGAGATTTGTGCTTTCATAAATAAGATTATTTAATTTGGTTTATTTTAATTTTAATATAAGAAAGACTAAGTTGAAACTCCAGAGCCACTACATTTAGTTATTTAGACTATAATATAAATGGTACTCCCTAGAGTTGGGTTGGGGAAAAAAAATCCATATAACTGTATGTTGTAGGTCCCTGGACTTCAAATAAATATTTCTACTTAGTAAGAACTATTATTTCACAAAACTTCCTCAAAAGTTAGGTATAAAGATTATGGAAGATAAGTTTTGAATAACATGTTTTCATGTTTCATATCCTTCCTCACACTTTCTCTTCTTCTCATAACTTGTATGTTACATTATTGCTTATTCATTGTCCAGATTAATAACCTTTAAATCAACCTTCAGTCTTTTAGCATGACTTCTCCTTTCCTGAGTTCTTGATTGACTTACCTTTTAATGATCTAGAGTTTTAGTGACATTTAAACCATAGTTATTGTATTATCTGAGTTCTTCATTTTTGCAAATACCTGTCGTTTTATTTTTGAAAGATATCTTAGCTGAATACAATATTTTTGGACTATATTTTCTCTCGGAACTTTCCAAACTGTTTTGAAAATCATTGTTGTGTGAAGTTTAAAGCCACTGTGGCTTATTTCCTTTTCTTGCAGGGAATTCCTGAAGAAGTTTTTCTTCATTCTTAAAATTCAGTCAGGATATATCTTTATGCTGATCATTGTATTTTATTTTTCCTGGAGCAGAGTATTTCTTGATATGCAAATTTGAGTTTCTTCATATCTGGGTAGTTGTATTATATCTTTGAATATATTTTATTCCTCATTTCTGGGGTTATATAATTCAAACCCCTCATTATATCTTTACTGTGGTCTTGCCTCATCCTTCAAATCTGTTATCTTTTCTTTTACTGCTTTGTTGTAACATTTTCCTCTGCATTTGCTCTAATTACCTCAGGCTTTCCCTCTCTGACAGTAATTATGTTTGTTTCTCATTTCCTATAATTTATTTGGTAGTTTTTTTTAAAAAATATTTTTTTCCTTAATGCTGCAATCTACCATTTATGTCATATTATTGCTTTTTCATCTCATCTTTTAGGTTGATGAAGACTCTATATTATTAATCCTTGTTATGATGTTCCTCTATAGCAACACACTTACGATGAATTTTTTTTCTATCGTTCAGGTTTTTGTTTGAAAACATTGTTGAGCTACACTTTGTATGTCTTATTATTTCCCCACTGTTTTATTTCTATACTGCAGTATCTATAGTTGCTATGCTATTTCCCTCACCCAGAATGTTGCTTATGTTTAACATAAGTATCTCTTTTTTAGACATTCTGTTCACTTTAATATAGATAAATTTATCTTTATTTTGGTTTACTTTTCCTTCTAAGCTAAATTTTTGGGCTGAGTAATTTGTATTTTGTCTGTTTTTCTTTAAGTTTAGGATATGTGAGGATTTCTATAGTTGGTTAGAGGTCAGAGAAAATTGTATGAAGTTTTATTGCAATACCCTGAGCTTTTCTCTCCTGAGTTTTTGTGAACTATAGCTTACCAAAATTCACTTCTTATCACAAACATATACCATTCCTTTGGGCTTTAAGTAACTCTCTTAGTTCAGTTAGGAGCCCCATAGGCTTTGTTTCTAATACATAACACTAAACACTTCTCTAATTTCACCAGTCTTTAAACCATCCCTCTCCAGATGTACCTCATACCCTTTCTCTCAGCTAATCACTAAAAAGAGAGAGAGAGAGAGAGAGAAAAAAAAAAAACTATGTCTTTTCATCTTAGTTTTGCCATTGTTGTTTAGTTGATCAGTTGTGTCTGATTCTTCTGTGACCCTATGGACTATAATCCGCCAGGCTCTTCTGACCATGGGATTTACCAGAAAAGAATACTGAAGTGGGTAGCCATCCCCTTCTCTAGGGTTCTTCCCAACCCAGGGATTGAACCCACCTCTCCTACATTAGCAGGTAGATTCTTTACCACCCTATCTCATTTTCCTTATCTCCAAATCTGGGATGTTTAGTGAGAATTCTCAGAATTTTCCAAGCCACCAGAACTTCCTTTGCAGCATTAGAAGACATTTGGTGCTAGAAATTCACAGTATGTACCAAGACTCCTTGAGGATCTCCACTAAACAAAGCTGTTGATTTTGCTAAATCCAATGTTTTCTATATTTATACAAATTCTTTTCTGTAAGACAGTTGCCAATATTATTTTGGGAACCCTGACTTTTGAAGTCCCCTGAGTTCATATATCCTGGACAGTGATTTGACAGCCAACCAGTAGAATGAAGATCAGTCCCAGTGTGTGGTTGACCTGAAAATATGTGGGTTGAGGAAGAAGCACACATGGGGCATAAGCCATTAATGGGACATCATGGAGAATGTCCTACAGCTGGAGCTTCACTGACATGATTTTTCTGGAGTTGGTTGAGAGTAAGGAAAATCAAGGAATCAGTTCAGGTTGTGTTCTTGAAAGTATGAAGGGTTGAAACTAGAAAAACCAAATTCTAAGGACTAAATTTTCAACCAGGAAGAGAAGTTTAAGCCAAAAAGATTTAAGTGTTGGATAGATGCAGGAACAGAATAAGGAACGAAAAACAAGGATGGGAGATAGGAAGTATGAAAAGCATAAAGGATAATTGCCTGGCGTTGAACTAGGGTGACCAAGTCTGGTGTCTCTGAGGTCAGTCTATGGTAGTGGCTCTGGAATGTAGTAGTATTGACTGCTAATGGACTCCATTTCAAGTATAAGTTCTATCTCTGTCTGATGAAGAGAACTATTTCAGTTAATTCTTGGGTATTAAGCAATATGAGGTTGTCTAATTACTAACTTACCCTGGATGTAACTGTCAGTTGCATAAAAAAGCATTTTCAGTGGCCT
Source organism: Neotragus moschatus (assembly GCA_006410615.1). Taxonomy (NCBI): domain Eukaryota; kingdom Metazoa; phylum Chordata; class Mammalia; order Artiodactyla; family Bovidae; genus Neotragus; species Neotragus moschatus. The sequence continues at coordinate 845,141 of SJYA01000449.1, read as the reverse complement.
AGCATTAATACAGTGAGTGTATATATAGTCACTGGCACAATGCTTTACCAACAGTAGATTTTTCAGTAACTTTTTGATGAATTCAAGATATTTAATGTACCTGGAAGCTATGCTATGTTCAGGTCTTACTAAAACTCAAGCAACAGTAAGTTGGAGTCCTCATTCTGTAAGAAAATATTGGTCTAGGTCTTATGACACATTTGTGCCAGGGTGTTGAAATATACAGTTAAAAAATACACAGGTCCAGCCCTAAGTTCAGTTCAGTTCAGTTGCTCAGTCGTGTCCGACTCTTCACGACCCCATGAATCGCAACACGACAGTCCTCCCTGTCCATCACCATCTCCCAGAGTTCACTCAGACTCATGTCCATCGAGTCCGTGATGGCATCCAGCCATCTCATCCTCGGTCATCCCCTTCTCCTCCTGCCCTCAATCCTTACCAGCATCAGAGTCTTTTCCAGTGAGTTAACTCTTCGCATGAAGTGGCCAAAGTACTGGAGCTTCAGCTTTAGCATCATTCCTTCCAAAGAAATCCCAGGGCTTGATCTCCTTAAGAATGGACTGGTTGGATCTCCTTGCAGTCCAAGGGACTCTCAAGAGTCTTCTCCAACACCACAGTTCAAAAGCACATCAATTCTTCGGTGCTCAGCCTTCTTTACAGTCCAACTCTCACATCCATACATGACCACAGGAAAAACCATAGCCTTGACTAGACTGACCTTAGTCGGCAAAGTAATCTCTCTGCTTTTGAATATGCTATCTACGTTGGTCATAACTTTTCTTCCAAGGAGTAAGCCTCTTTTAATTTCATGGCTGCAGTTACCATCTGCAGC
>SJYA01000449.1:830253-841029 GCA_006410615.1 Neotragus moschatus | reverse complement strand
CCTGCCCGCAGTAGTAGATATAATGGTCATCTGAATTAAATTCACCCATTCCAGTCCCTTTTAGTTCGCTGATTCCTAGAATGTTGATGTTTACCCTTGCCATCTGTTTGACCACTTCCAATTTGCCTTGATTCATGGACCTGACATTCCAGGTTCCTATGCAATATTGCTCTTTACATCATCAGACCTTGCTTCTATCACCAGTCATATCCACAACTGGGTATTGTTTTTGCTTTGGCTCCATCCCTTCATTCGTTCTAGAGTTATTTCTCCACTGATCTCCAGTAGCTTATTAGGCACCTACTGACCTGGGGAATTCCTCTTTTGGTATCCTATTTTGCTTTTTCATACTGTCCATGGGGTTCTCAAGGCAAGAATACTGAAGTGCCTTGCCATTCCCTTCTCCAGTGGACCACATTCTGTCAGACCTCTCCACTATGACCCGCCCGTCTTGGGTTGCCCTGCAGGCATGAATTGGTTTCATTGAGTTAGGACCAAGGCTGTGGTCCTAGTGTGATTATATTGACTAGTTTTCTGTGAGTATGGTTTCAGTGTGTCTGCCCTCTGATGCCCTCTTGCAATACCTACCATCTTATTTAGCCCTCAGACAACTATTTTAAATCCTAATGGAGGCCACTGTATTGATTAGTTCCATCAGAGTTAATGCCCAGCTCTTCTTATCAATACTTTAAAAATTTTGCTTAGAATTACACCTTAAAGCAGCAGTTCTCAAACTTGGTTTCACATTAGAATCACCTAGGTAGCTGATGTCTGTGCTCTGTTCCAGGCCAATTAAATCAGAACCCTTGGGTTTGGACTTTTGCATCAGCAGTCTTTGAAAACATCCTAGGTACAGACTGTGTTGAGAACCCATGTTTTAGAGGAAAGACGCAAAAAAAGTCAATTGGAAAAAACTAAAACAACACAGTGAGGGAACTGTGTACTGTGTTTTCAACACTTACGCATATCTATAATTGCAAATACAACAAATTAAGACTATAACACATATAGGTCTTCAGTTTTGTTCTGGTGTTAGTTACCAATCTCCCTTCATTATGGTAGTGGTAAAAACCAATAACTAGTTTTGATTGAGTTAATGTCTTTGTTCTGGCTTCGTTATTGACTTTGATCCAATACTTTTCTATTTTCTATTTCTATTTCTTCTTTTTTTTTTTTTAACCTTTATCATTTCCATTGGTAAGAAACTTTTATTACAAAGTTTTCTCTCTTGCTCATTCTACAGCTACTATAATTTAGTCACCAGAAGATATAGCAGTCATTCTTAGATTTAGCTGAATTTTAATCACCTGGAGAACTTTTAAAAAATGCTAGTGTTTGGGCTTCACCTCAGACAACTTAAATCAGAATCTCTAGAAGTAAGCCCATGTCATTGGTAATTGTTTAGAAGTATTCCAGATGATTCTGTGTGAAGCTGGTATTAAAAATGCTGTAGCTATAGCTGTGCTTAGCCACTCACTAGTGTCTGACTCTTTGTGACCCCATGGACTGTAGCCCTCCAGGCTCTTCTGTCCATGGGGATTCTCAGGGCAAGAATTCTGGAATGGGTTGCCATGCTCTATTCCAGGGGATTTTCCCAACCCAGGGATTAAACCTATGATGTCTGCCTTGTGGCTCAGCTGGTAAAGAATCCACCTACAATTTGGGAGACCTGGGTTCATTCCCTGGGTTGGGAAGATCCCCTGGAAAAGGGAAAGGCTACCCACTCCAGTATTCTGGCCTGGAGAATTCCATGGACTTTATAGTCAATGAGGTCACAAAGAGTCACACACAACTGAGCAACTTTCACTTTCACTTCCACTCCTGCATTTCAGACAGAGTTTTTACCATCTGAGCCACCAGGGAAGCCAAAACACTAGTGTGATTGATTGTTAGACATATAATGGACACCAAAGAGTTATACCTTTCTGTGTCCACAAACTTTTGCAGTGTGACTTCTCCCATAAACAGGTGGTCTGTTTTCACACCTTGACCACAGGCCCTTACATGCCTCTCCAGGTGAATACAGAACATGGGTGGGTACAGGTTAGGTGAGAAAAGAAACCATCCAACCAAACCCTCAGAAGAATAATAAGAGCAAGCATTTTTAAAACCACTAGTTTAGGGATGGTTTGTTATGCAGCAAAATCTAACTGAAATATTGTACATAGGGGACTTTCTATTATAAGCTATGGAGAAGGCAATGGCATCCCACTCCATGTACTCCAGTACTCTTGCCTGGACAATCCCATGGATGGAGGAGCCTGGCGGGCTGTGGTCCATGGGCTCGCTAGAGTCAGATACGACTGAGCGACTTCACTTTCACTTTTCACTTTCATACATTGGAGAAGGAAATGGCAACCCACTCCAGTGTTCTTGCCTGGAGAATCCCAGGGACGAGGGAGCCTGGTGGGCTGCTGTCTGTGGGGTCACACAGAGTCGGACATGACTGAAGTGACTTAGCAGCAGCATTATAAGCTAAGACAAAAAAGCACTGTTCTTGATTTTTTTTTCACTCTATTTTTATTGCTGTTGCAGGAACCACTCTAACCACTCTTTCTGTTCCCTAGGATTTTCCTTCAGACTCTTTTACTAATGAAAGAATGAGATCTTAGACAGAAAAAGAATTTCTTGTCATTGTACAAATGCCTTCCATTTGTCTCTAGGGTACTTCTTCAGTCTGATTACCAAATGTTTCCTTTAAAACTATAAAGATCAAAAGAACCACCTGCCTCAGGGACCATGGCTTAGGCAGACTTTCATAATACTGCATGTGGATTGCATCAACACGTCCTAAAACTTGCCAAGACTCAGTTTCACAAGTTAAGGTCCAGAATAAAGAAATCTCCTTGTGTTAGCAAGATGGTCACACTTTATCCAGGAACAAATTGAGGTCTCCAATCAATTTGCTTAGTGTGGGTCACAAGAAAGAGCTGTAGTTGGCATCTTCACTACACTATCAGTGATGAAAATTACCATACTTTTGCCTTAATAATAGTATCAACTGTTTTAACAAGTCTAGTTAGAATATCTTCTTGTAAAATCATCAGTGAATGAAAATGAGTTGTCTCTCTTGTTACTTACTAGTTTGGTGGGATGAAATGTCATGTCAAAGACATGGGTTTGACATAGTTCTACCACTTATCTATTATGTAACCTTGTGTAAATCACTAAACATTTTAAAAATCTTAGTTGCCTTATCTATAAAACTGAGATGAAATAAGCATTTTCAGAATATATCTGAGGATCAAAAAGATCACATATATAATATCCCTTTGCAATCTTTAAAGCTTACTCTAAATATAAGATGTTATTACTCATGGTATAGGTAGCACCAAGAAAGAATAAATATGGAAGTTTCTCTGACAACAGCTGAGAAAAGTCATTCATATTCTCACAGCATTCGAGAAAGTAAATACTTTATATGGCTTCACATTTTTCTTTAATCTCTGAATCTCAAAATACCTTGCAGCATACTTTCATTAATTTATAAGATCCCATGAAATACATTTGTTCCCCCTTAAACGTCTTTCTAAACAAGGTACCTTTTCTAGAACATATAAATTTAAGCCTCACTCACAAAAAGCCCTCAGATTTGTAAATGAATAGAGGGGTTCTGATCCTTTTTTATGTTGTAATTTTTTGTCTTATTTAAAATCTGCAAGTCTCTTGATCTTGTCTGCCTTCCCTTGAAGTCTGTCCCTTGATGCTTTGATGTAGTGAACATGCCTATGAAACTCAAATCCTAGACAGGTGGCAGTCTTTTCATTCCTTACATGTTAAGGATAGGGTTTGGAGATAATTTATTAATCTATTTCTTCCTTAAGTGTCTGAAAGATACCCACTAAAAATATGTGAACCAGATTCTTATATTGCCCAGGTTGAATTCTGTTTGGAATTCGAGCCCTTGCAGGCTGCATTTGACTCTTCAGCTCCTTGACTAGCATGTAGGGTTTTTTTCCTTACTGAGTGGTAGTCTGCTGATGTGAATGAGCTAATAGGGATTTCAGACAAAACTTATTTAGAACTAAAAGATGTGGCTATAATTATTCCCTGTATTTCTATAGTTTCTTTTTCAAATAGTTCAGAGAACCCTGCATGTATTATTGAATCTTTCTAAAGTAAGGTGAGCCAGATAAATTATGTTATTTTATTAGAAAAATTTACCTTTGCTCCAACTTTTTATCATTATACCTTTTGGTATCTTTACTTATCTTACTAATATTCAATGATTTGAGTTTTTCCATGAATGTTCCAAATTGTTCTCCTTAACCTGTTGAAATAAACTTCATTTCTGTCTGTTCCCTCAAACACTGCTCTTGAAGGTAGGGATATGGATGTTTATAGATGAGATCAACACATCTAGAGCCAGACATCCTNAAGACTCTGATGCTGGGAGGGATTGGGAGCAGGAGGAGAAGGGAACGACAGAGGATGAGATGGCTGGATGTCATCACTGACTCGATGGGTGTGAGTCTGAGTGAACTCCGGGAATTGGTGATGGACAGGGAGGCCTGGCGTGCTGTGATTCATGGGGTCACAAAGAGTCCGACATGATTGAGCGACTGAACTGAACTGAACTGAACTGAACATATATTAGGCTCTATTTCAAAAGAAAGACCATTAACGGTGAATTTCTTAGTTTGGCGGCTTCCCTTGTAGCTCACTCAGTAAAGAATCTGTCTGCAGTGCAGGAAACTCGGGTTCATTTCCTGGGTAGGGAAGATCCCCTGGAGAAGGAAATTGCAACCCACTCCAGTAATTCTTGCCTAGGGAATCCCATGGATAGAGGAACCTGGAAGGCTATAGTCCATGGGGTTGCAAGAGTCGGACATAACTAAGCAACTAAACCACCACCACCAGTGCATGAAAGAGGATGATACATTTTGGTCTCCATGGAAATAAATCAGAGATATTTGTTTATGCATAAAGCTTACGCTGTTTATATTCTCTTTTAGACAGAAATTTTTTGTTACAAGCTCTATTTTAGGATGAGGGAGACTGAAGTACAGTACAGATTGATAACATGAAAAGAAAACACAAACCAATTTTTGGTAGATTATGATTTTGATTATTAATGCTTATGGCCTGATGACTGCTTTGACAGGATCTCACTTATAGAGATTTCCAAAGCCCATGCTGAATCTCCGATCACATTATTAGAGCACTTGAAATTTGAGACTGATGGAGGTTTATCAAACTGTTTTTTCTTTATAAATTTCCCTAAATGATTTTCTCTTCAATTCAACACATTTTTTTGCAGAGCTTTCCATATTCGGCCCGTAGAAAGATGAGCTTTTTATTTTTTTATCTATTTTTTTTTTTGCGAATTTTTTCTGTCCTGGAAATGTACTCACACAACTAAAGTCTTGGTTTTGAACTTTGGTAACTATTAACTCAATGGTGTGAGCAATGTACATGTGCAGGTGATATGAGTGGTTAAAACACCAATACTGTATAGTTCACTTACCAACATAGGCTCCTTTCCTCCAAGTCTCAGATCAACTGTCTGTCTAATCACTAATGATTGTTTAATATCATTTAGAATTGTACCTCCATGGACATCTTCCAGAACTTATTCAGAGGAGACTTAAGCAGAGGTCATGCTGGCTTTTCTAAATAACTTTCTAGAGGAGAGGAGCCTAATTGCCTCCTTCCAGGAAACTAACACTCATCAAGAAAGGCTTGCTTTTCCTGTCCTCCCTGGTGGCCATCAGGGGGATTTTTCAGGATGTTTCTCAAAGTCTCTCCAACTCTCTTCTGTGTTTTGCTTCCTCCTGTGCCTTCCTTTGTACTTCTTTTTTTTCCTGATTGTTCACACAGGAAGGAAATAAACATTTATCATGAAATGACCCTTTAGAAGGAAAAATAATTTCTTATAATATTGCTATCAAATAAAATCTCTCTCTAAAAAAAAGATATTTTGGTGTTTGAACTCAACTGGCACTCTTCTCCTTTGCTGGAATTGTTAATTGTAATGAAAACACACATACACTGGCACAAGTACACCCCAAGGTTAAAGAGAAGTTTCTTTTGACAGATGGATGCTGTTTTAGCAGCTTGATTACATTTTCCTTCAGTGGTTTGATATACTAGAAAGAGTATGAACTTTGAAACCAGACTGGCTTGGGTTTGAATCTGTGTTCTGCCACCCATAGTTTTACAATTTTAGGCAAGTTAGTTAACATTATCAAGGCTATGCTATTTCTCTATTAAAAGGAGATCAATAATAATCACTTATCAGAGTGCCATAAGAAATAAAAGAGACTTTGCAAATTAAGACATATGGCACATGACAATTTTAGTGAGTTCTAAATAAATACTAGTTCCTTTTTCTTCCTGTCTTATGTTGGCCAGAGAGTAATGTGGTATTGTGCTTATCAAGATAAAATTTAAAAATGTAAAAAAGTAAAGGAAGCATCCAATTGTAATGAATTTTTAGAGTCATTTAGTACTTTGCAGGATACTTAGTTAATCTTAGTCAGTTCAGTTCACTTGCTTAGTCGTGTCTGACTCTTTGTGACCCCATGGACTGCAGCACACCAGGCCTCCCTGTCCATCACCAGCTCCCAGACTTTACTCAAACTCATGTCCATTGAGTTGGTGATGCCATCCAACCATCTCTTCCTCTGTCATCCCTTTCGCCTCCTGCCTTCAGTCTTTCCCAATATCGGGTCTTTTCCAGTGAGTCAGTTCTTCACATCAGGTGGCCAAAGTATTGGAGTTTCAGCTTCAGCATCAGTCCTCTCAAGTGAATGTTAAGGACTGATTTCTTTTAGGATGGACTGGTTGGATCTGCCATCCAAGGGCCTTTCAAGATCTAAAGCATCAGTTCTTCAGTGCTCAGCTTTCTTTATAGTCCAACTCTCACATCCATACATGACTACTAGAAAAACCATGGCTTTGACTAGATGGACCTTTGTTGGCAAAGTAATGTCTCTGCTTTTTAATACGCTGTCTAGGTTGGTCATAGCTTTTCTTCTAAGGAGAAAGTGTCTTTTAATTTCATGGCTGCAGTCACCATCTGCAGTGATTTTGGAGCCCCCCCCCAAAATAAAATCTGACACTGTTTGCACTGTTTCTCCATCTATTTGCCATGAAGTGATGGGACCAGATGCCATGATCTTCGTTTTCTGAATGTTGAGTTTTAAGCCAACATTTTCACTCTCTTCTTTCACTTTCATCAAGAGACTTTTTAGTTCCTCTTTGCTTTCTGCCATAAGAATGGTGTCATTTGCATTTCTTAGGTTATTGATATTTCTCCCAGCAATCTGGATGCCAGCTTGTGCTTCCTCCAGTCAGCATTTCTCATGATATACTCTGCATATAAGTTAAATAAGCAGGATGACAACATACAGCCTTGACGTACTCCTTTTCCTATTTGGAACCAGTCTGTTGTTCCATGTCCAGTTCTAACTATTGCTTCTTAACCNTGGATGCCAGCTTGTGCTTCCTCCAGTCAGCATTTCTCATGATATACTCTGCATATAAGTTAAATAAGCAGGATGACAACATACAGCCTTGACGTACTCCTTTTCCTATTTGGAACCAGTCTGTTGTTCCATGTCCAGTTCTAACTATTGCTTCTTAACCTGCATACAGATTTCTCAGGCAGCAGGTCAGGTGGTCTGATATTCTTATCTCTTTAAGAATTTTCCACAGTTTGTTGTGATCCACATAGTCAAAGGCTTTGGTATAGTCAATAAAGCAGAAATAGATGTTTTTCTCGAACTCTCTTGCTTTTTCGATGATACAGCAGATGTTGGCAATTTGATCTCTGGTTCCTCTGCATTTTCAGAACTTACACAGGACTGAGGGAACAGACTCTGGGAGGGCACAAACAGAACCTTGTATGCACCAGGAGAAAGGAGCAGTGGCCCCAAAAGAGGCTGCCTGTGAGTGTCCAGGAGTCTCTGGCAGAGGCTTGGGTCAGCAGTGGCTTGTTGCAGGGTTGGGGTCACTGAGTGTAGCAATGCATGCATGACACCTTTTGAAGGAGGTCACCATTACCTTCATTACCTCCACCACAGTTTGGCGTCAGGTCAAATAATCGGAAGGAGCACAACCCTGCCCTTCAACAGAAAGTTGGATTAAAGATTTACTGAGGCATGGCCCCACCCTTCAGAACAAGACTCAGTTTCTCCCTCAGTCAGTCTCTCCCATCTGGAAACTTCCATAGCCTCTTATCCTTCTCCATCAGAGGGCAGACAGAATGAAAACCACAGTTACAGAAAACTAAGCAATCTGATCACATGGACGACAGCTTTGTCTAACTCAATGAAACTATAAGCCATGCCTTGTAGGGCCACCTGAGACAACCGGGTCATGGTGGAGAGTTCTGACAAAATGTGGTCCACTGGAGAAGGGAATGGCAAACCACTTCAGTATTCTTGCCTTGAGAACCCCATGAACAGTATGAAAAGGCAAAAAGATAGGACACTGAAAGATGAGCTCCCCGGGTCAGTAGGTGCCCAATATGCTACTGGAGATCAGTGAGAAATAACTCCAGAAAGAATGAAGAGACAGAGCCAAAGCAAAAACAACACCCAGTTGTGGATGTGACTGGTGATGGAAGTAAAGTTCAATACTGTAAAGAGCAATATTGCATAGGAACCTGGACTGTTAGGTCCACGAATCAAGGCAGATTGGAAGTGATCAAACAGAAGAGGGCAAGAGTGAACGTAACATTCTAGGACTCAGTGAACTAAAATGGACTGGAATGGGTGAATTTAACTCAGATGATCATTATATCTACTACTGNCCCCTCAGTCAGTCTCTCCAATCAGGGAACTTCCATAGCCTCTTATCCTTCTCCATCAGAGGGCAGACAGAATGAAAACCACAGTTACAGAAAACTAAGCAATCTGATCACATGGACGACAGCTTTGTCTAACTCAATGAAACTATGAGCCATGCCTTGTAGGGCCACCTGAGACAACCGGGTCATGGTGGAGAGTTCTGACAAAATGTGGTCCACTGGAGAAAGGAATGGCAAACCACTTCAGTATTCTTGCCTTGAGAACCCCATGAACAGTATGAAAAGGCAAAAAGATAGGACACTGAAAGATGAGCTCCCCGGGTCAGTAGGTGCCCAATATGCTACTGGAGATCAGTGAGAAATAACTCCAGAAAGAATGAAGAGACAGAGCCAAAGCAAAAACAACACCCAGTTGTGGATGTGACTGGTGATGGAAGTAAAGTTCAATACTGTAAAGAGCAAAATTGCATAGGAACCTGGACTGTTAGGTCCACGAATCAAGGCAAATTGGAAGTGATCAAACAGAAGAGGGCAAGAGTGAACGTAACATTCTAGGACTCAGTGAACTAAAATGGACTGGAATGGGTGAATTTAACTCAGATGATCATTACATCTACTACTGTGGGCAAGAATCCCTTAAAGAAATGGAGTAGCCATCATAGTCAATAAAAGAGTCTGGAATGCAGTACTTGGATGCAATTTCAAAAACAACAGAATGATCTTTGTTCATTTCCAAGGCAAACCATTCAATATCACAGTAATCCAAGTCTATGCCCTGACCAGTAAGGCAGAAGAAGCTGAAGTTCAATGGTTGTATGAAGACCTACAAGATCATGTAGAACTAACACCCCCAAAAGATGTCTTTTCATTATAAGGGACTGGAATGCAAAAGTAGGAAGTCAAGAAATACCTGAATAACAGGCATTTTGGGCCGTGGAGTACAGAATGAAGCAGGACAAAGGCCAACAGAGTTTTGTCAAGAGAATGCACTGCAAACACTCACTGCCAATGCTGTGCAAACACTGCAAACATGCTCTTCCAACAACACAAGAGAAGATTCTACACATGGACATCACCAGATGGTCAATACCAAAGTCAGATTCATTATTTTCTTTGTAGCCAAAGATAGAGAAGCTCTGTAGCAAAAACAAGACTGGGAGCTGACTGTGGCTCAGATCATGAACTCCTTATTGAAAAATCCAGACTTAAATTGAAGAAAGTAAGGAAAGCCATTAGACCATTCAGATATGACCTAAATCAAATCCCTAATGACTATTCAGTGAAAGTGAGAAATAGATTCAAGGGCCTAGATCTGACAGACAGAGTGCCTGAAGAACTGTGGACACATGTTAATGACATTGTACAGGAGGCAGTGATCAAGACCATCCCCAAGAAAAAGAAATGCAAAAAGACAAAATGGTTGTCTGAGGAGGCCTTACAAACAGCTATGAAAAGAAGAGAAGTGAAAGGAAAGGGAGAAAAGGAAAGATATACCCATTTGGATGCAGAGTTCCAAAGAATAGCAAGGAGAGATAAGAAAGCCTTCCTCAGCAATCAATGCAAAGAAATAAAGGAAAACAATAGAATGGGAAAGATTAGAGATCTCTTCAAGAAAATTAGATATGCCAAAGGAACTTTTCATGCAAAGATAGGCACAGTAAAAGACAGAAATGGTATGGACCTAACAGAAGCAGAAGATATGAAAAGAGGTGGCAAGAATATACAGAATGACTATACAAAAAAGACCTTCACAGCCCAGGTAATCACGATGGTGTGATCGCCCACCTAGGGTCAGACATCCTGGAACGTGAAGTCAAGTCTTAGGAAGCACCACTACAAACAAAACTAGTGGAGGTAATGGAATTCCAGTTGAGCTATTTCAAATCCTAAAAGATGATGCTGTCTGTGAAAGTGCTGCAGTCAATATGCCAGCAAATTTGGAAAACTCAGCAGTGGCCATAGGACTGGGAAAGGTCATTTTTCATTCCAGTCCCAAAGAAAGGCAATGCCAAAGAATGCTC